>JAULUF010000010.1:27245000-27430000 GCA_031834385.1 Semotilus atromaculatus | reverse complement strand
TCAGCGCTTCCGGGTCCACCAGTAGCCAGGGCGAGCAGAGTAACCCTGCCCAGTCGCCCTTCTCGCCCCATGCCTCGCCCAGAGTCCCCAGCATGCGCAGCGGGCCCTCGCCCTCGCCCGTCGGGTCACCAGTGGGTTCCAGCCAATCACGATCTGGGCCCATATCACCTGCCAGTGGGCCAGGTAAAAGATTCTGTGTGAGATATAATTTTTTGATTTGTTTTTTCATAAATACTTCAGGGAGAATATCCCTGAATACCCCCCCCCCCCCCCCCCCCCCCTTAAATAATTGGGAGAAGTAGAATCTTTAATAGCTATTTAAAAATGATTCATTTGAATTGTATTAACCCTTTGACGCGTACGATTGACATTGCGGTAGCGAAGTTTTCTGAAAATTAGCTGCTAAAATCACTTTAAATACAGACTAAAATTCTCTCTCTAACTAGGCACATATTCTTGAATATTCTGTTGTGGATATTTTGAGGAAAAAAATATTATTAGCTGCAACCGTCACATGCTTCCCGTTTAATTCCTACCACTGTGGAGCAGTCGGAGGGCGAGTTGTTTGAGCTCCAGTCAGCAGTGGGTCAGCGGCAGGATTCAAGCTGGCTTTAAAACAAGTCGCTCCATCATTAAAATAGTTTTGAAAGTCTGTTAGCAGTTTGGAGTCACTTTGACACAATTACCGTCCTGCTGTGCGCTGCATTGTTAGCCGGGCTTCTTTGATAGCCGTGCAGCGGAGGGCTTTGTGTCGCTGAAACTGCTGTTTTTCCTTTCCGTTCTGAACGTCACTAACAAGGTCCACAGGAGAGCGTTTACCCCGCTGCACACAAAACTGCCTCATCTCTACTGGGAGCACCATTGGCCATTAACCGCATACAAGGCTGGCCCTGACATGTGATCTGTGTGCCATTACTGGAGAATAAATATCTCCGCTTTTACACACATACGCGTTCTGTACATACAGGCACACAAAGTTGCTCCCGGGAGAGAAACAATGAGCCTTAAACACCTCCCAGGGGACGTGTGGTTAGATATTCTGCCCTCGATGCTAATTTGTCTGATATTTATCTGAAAAAGAGCTCTTTTATTAGACCACTAACTGTGTTTGTGGTTTTCTGCATGTGCACTGCAAAAATATGTCTTGATCAGTATTTTTGCCTTGCTTCCCAGTAAAATATCCTTAAAACAAGATAAAGATGTTTACATTCTTTTTTAGAGAATAAATCATGAGGTAAGGTTATCATTTTTAAAATTGTTTTAGACAATAAATCTAACAAAATTTACATTTATGTAATTGTATATAATAATAATAATAATAAAAAATCAGTATTTTGAAAATCTGAAAACAACTTTGGAAGTAAATTTATGTTGTTTTGATTCATTAGATATTTTAATGTTAGACTAGACAAAAATACTGACTAAGGAAATAATGTGTTTCCAGTAAAAGACTTTGGGTTTACGCACACATGTACATTCCCCCCCCCCCCCCCGCACACAGGTACACAGATGGCCCCTCAGACCCCGGGGAACGTCCCAGACGTGGGCTCCCATTCCTCTCACAGTCAGTCGCCCATGTCTCAGGAGAGAGGTGAGTTGATTTCCCGCTGTAACATTGCGGCTCACACTGACTCTATTTACAAGCTATCAAGAAAAGGAGATTTTTTACTAATATCTGCTCGCTTTCCAGCATTCACTTCAGAGGAATAAACTCAATTTGTGTGATGTATATTAACACCTGCTATATATTTTTTCCTCCTCCATGGATATGAGGAGCTTGAGTCGCTATCAGAGTGCTGGTGCTTTGATTTAGAGCTAAAATGAGTTTGTTCGGAGCTGTAAGCAATAACTATTATTGTATTTCAGTTATTTTCACCTATACAAGTGAGGTCACAATTAGATTTACTGACACCAGAAGGACAACATGAAATCAAAGTTGACCTAATGTATACTTAGGTCAAAACACTGTCCCATCTTATTGTGCACAATTTACCAGTGCACCTTGTTCTAAAGACAATCCTTGTAAACCTGTGATGGCAAATTAAGATTTTGACTGGTCTCCCTGTCCAGGTCAAACGAGTTGGTGCTGGCAGTGTTTTTTAGGAGGGCAGTAGTCATTCACAATCCACTGCACACTTACATTCAATACATTACATTCTGGGGTACAATTGTGGAATAATTTGGAGATGGAGATGAAGTCCAAACATCAATCTTTTCCAATATAAATACAAACAAAAGATTTTTGAAAAGTATAGAGAAGAAGAAATGATTTGTTACTAGGGGTATTTCTACATGATCAGAGACTGTAAGTGTATATTATTATTATTATTATTTTTTTGGTGTTTTTGTTTTGTTGCTTTTGCACTATGTTCCTTTGAGGTATGTGAAATGAAAATTTTGTTGTATTAAATTTTGGGGGTGGGCGCTTATAAGCTCTTTGCTTCGGCCCACTCCTTTTGAGCAGAATGGTTACTGCTCAAATAAATAAATAAATCATAAATCACATTCAGATCTGGTTTCAGTCTTATATTGAATGCCCACTCATAATGATCCAGTCAGTTCTCTTTCAAATGACTTGTTCGTTTTTTGGGGGTTTTCCCCCCCCCCCGCTTAGATATATGACAAATTGCAGAAATAAAATGGGTTGCAAATACCCCTTTAAATATATGTAATAAAAAACAACAAAAAACAAAACACTGGCTGACTTAATGATCAGACATTTTAGTAGATGATTAAAAACCCCAGCTTTAACCCCAATTCCCTGTTACGGTTTTGCTTTTCTGACTATACAAAGGCAAATACATTAAAAACAAAAAAAGTCTTATCTGAATACATTTACAGGCTCTGTTGTTAACTAATAATTGCAAGACCGTCACAGAAAAAAATAAATAAATATACATACTAGTAAGTTCGAAGTAGCATTTATTATAACGTACTGCATATGGGTGATTCAAACTGAAAAATGCATATATACTATACACTATGCAAAGTAGTTATATTCATTTTAACACTTATCTTTAAACTATATACGGAAAACACTTTTTTGTTGTTGTTATGAGTAATCTTTTCCGGTTTTACTTTTTAGGATTTGCACCTAACATGCAGCGCAATGCACCTGGTCCCCAGTTTGGAGGCCAGCAGGCTGGGCCTTCTATGTCCCCACACTCCTGTCCCACTGGCCCTATGCAGCATAATGTGGGCTCTTATCAGCTGGGCCCCTCTTATGGGCCCCAAAGTGGCCAGTATGGCCCTTCAGGTAACACACTCACATTCACAGTTCTTCTGCTTGCAAACATGTGACATTTTTGTCTGGTGTGAAATATGCACTAAAATGATCCATACATCTTGTGCACTATATTACAAGTTTTCGATAGCTTTATGTGATAAACATACAAAAAATTTGTATTCACATACAAATGTAATTTTTGTCATCAATTCAACATCATGCATTCATACATTCACACATAGCGATAAGACATGCGAGAGCCAATGTTATTATACAGTACATGATTGACGACAAGCCTTGTGCAATAGTTTAAGGCACCAAAGGTAAATATATGAATCTCCTTTTGTGTCCCACGGAAGAAAGAATGTAATCTGGGTTTGGAATGACATGTGAGAGAGTAAATTAATTACACTTTTTGGAACTTGTGGTTTCACAAACAGGGTTTAGATTAAGCCAGGATTTGGCCTTAGTTCAATTAGGACATTTAAGTAGCTTTTATAAACATGCCTTAGAAAAACCATTACTGGTAAAAAAAACAACATTTCATCTGGAGATAAAACAATGACATATTTTAAGATGTCAGTGCAGTTGCTTTCAGTTAAGAAAACTCAAACATGCATTTTAGTCTGGGACCAGGGTTTAAGCCTTGTCTGTGAAAACGGGGGAAAGTGTCTGTTATTGTTTCAGCCTTGTGCGTCTGTGAAAGAGACCCCATTAACAGGGCTCAGCAGTAATTCATCATGAATGTTATGGTGTGCAGATGTAATAAATGAATAGCTGCTAAGCATGCCTTTATAATGTCATGGCCTCCACTCTGCCTGATTGATAGTCCCTGTTGTCCTGTACTCTAATTCAAATGACTGACAGCCAGCTCAAGACAACAGGGGTGCAACGTGCTGCCGCTGTTGCAGGCCTGACACTGACTGAGCTATAGCGGCAGTCGACCGCAGAATTGTTTACACAGATTGATGGGATCCATGAAAAGATGCCTCAGTCAATTCATAGTTTGGAAGAACATAAAATTAAGCATTTTATTGTTTCCTGAAGTCTACTTATAATGCAAACATTAATAATTTTGTGGGTTTAAAGAAAATAACATTTTCCACTCTCTCTCTCTCTCTCTCTCTCTCTCTCTCTCTCTCTCTCTTGCTTACCCGTGTTTTAGACTTGTTTCATACATCTTGTTTTACATTGATTAATTTTGGCGCCTATATTAACAGGCAGCAGGGCTTGCACTGCGTTCATCAGTAGTCTGGTGCTGCTTAACTGTACGTTCACACTGCCGCCGACTTGAGCTTCCAAAGTTACAGGAAGTCATTCATTTTCAATGGAAGCTGGCTTCTCTCAGCTGCAAAGAGCGTCAAATATATCGTTGTCGTGTTTTGGGCGTTTTGAGTGACCTGAGCGTCAATCAGAAAGTTGAAAGTAGCTCAACTTTATGGTAATGAGCTATGACGCGGTTCAGCGGCAAGCAGCGGCAAAACACCAGCAACCAATAGGAATATAGACGTCCTTCGCGCTGGCTGATTCCGGGAGAAACATACGATGTAAACTTTCGTTCCTACCAAAACATTAGTTCCGAGTCTGACGTCTCCTCCGCAAATACAATACAGCAGGACCAAACACAACAACTTTGCGATGATCCATAATGATCCGGTGATACACATTTGAGGATGTGCAACTTTTATTGGAAATCTTTACGAACGCTCGTTTTAAGCGGGAATGCATTTAATTTGCTCACGATAACACCGATTTGACCAATCGCACTAGATGCGAATAATAATAATAATAATAATAGCTAATTATTCTTTTTTTCTGACCACATGTGACTAAAACGGTTATAAAAATGCTGTCATTATAATAGGTTTCTAGTGTCAATGTATTGTTTGTTTTTTTCTGTTTACATGTCATGTTGTGACACTACGACTGAACATAGTATGCTGCTACGTCAGAGCGGCCAAAGCATCAACAAGCTTCCCCGTACTTTTTGACAAGCGTCCTTGACGGGGCGGCCAGAGCTTTGCAGCTCAAGTCGGCGGCGATGTGAATGTACAGTAACAGGAGTTGCACTGCATGCAAGAGTATTGGTGCTATGCCTATTTTTGCTGTGCATTACAACCTGAACTCAGGCAAACTTGGTGGAAATGCTCTTATAACACAGGGGCATAGTGGCTCAGTGGATATCGCTGTGGCCACAGCAAGGAGGTCCTCGGTTCGAATTCTGACTGAGGGAGAAGGCATTTCTTTGTATAACACAATCCAAAGACAAGAGGTGAATGAGAGGTGATTCTTAAGACTATGTTCACACTCTCAGTCCAAATCCGATTATTTGTGTATCCGATTG
Organism: Semotilus atromaculatus; assembly: GCA_031834385.1. Classification (NCBI taxonomy): domain Eukaryota; kingdom Metazoa; phylum Chordata; class Actinopteri; order Cypriniformes; family Leuciscidae; genus Semotilus; species Semotilus atromaculatus. The sequence goes on along the minus strand of JAULUF010000010.1, from coordinate 27,424,430 downwards.
GAATCGGATCTAAAATGATTGAATACGCCAAATACAACAACAACTGCAACATGGAGGAGCAAGTTTCCAATAACAACGTCTGATGTTTACATGACATGAGAGAGTCACATAAACCACGCAAAATCCGATAAAAGTGGTTAGACTGAAACGGATTTCCAGAAATGCGATTTGAATAGGATTTCAAACCACATGTGGTAGCTTGATTTCATGTGATTTTTTTGCCGTTCACACTAGCTAAATCTGATCAGATTTCAATCGGATATGCACAAAAATTCGGATTTGGACTGACAGTCTGAATGTAGCCTAAGTTGTCCGTATGTGTGAAAGCATGTGTGTAAGCCCTGTGATGAACTGGCCATCTGTCCAGGGTGTTACCCTGCTTAAGACCCAAGACCCTGGGGTAGAGTTCAGCATCCCCACAACCCCAATAGGACAAGCAGTTTGGAAAATGGATGGATAGATACATATGGAGCCCCACCTTATATCAATTATTTTTCATAATAATCAAGGTTTAGCTACTGTACCTTTAAGACTTCTAAATGTTAATTACCTTTATGATTGACTAACCTGTTCACATATGAAACTGACCAATCTAAGTGTCACCTGTGTTGATGTGTAAAGACAACGTCTCACTAGCCAACCCAAAACAACTAGATTTTGGACTGGGTTGTCTCACCTGCCGACTGTATTTGATGAAATCTCGCCCTCTTCTGTTGGAGGACTGTCACACACTGCGATTAGAAATGGCAGAGGGATGACAGCCTTTGAGTTTTCTCTCCTAGAAGCAGGACAACTGCTTGTTACTTGTTGACGGTTTGTTGACAACAGTTTCACTCTGAGACTTAAGCAGGACAATATATTGTTGCTTCTTCAGTGGCTCATTGGTCACTGCCATGGCCAAATGATCACCCCACCGACTGAACGATCATTTTGACTGAAACAGAAGTTGATTTCTAGTCAGTAAGTCCATTAACTCAGCAGGGAGTTGAGTCACTGCGGCTGTTAAGACTCCCCTGCTGAGAGCCGATTCTCCATCAACTATGTAAATGAGGATTATGATTGAAAATCTGCTGAAAAATCAGCTGGTGTAAACATTGGCAGGCATAAAGTGCATCCAGAAAGTATTCAGACTCCTTCCTTTTTATCACAACATTCTACTCTCCATATTACCATACTGACAAGGCTAAACCCAGATTTGTGATAACTGAAAATTTATTACAAAGAAAAACCTTTAATATCACATTGCAATGTATTCATTGCAAGTATTCAGACCCTTAACACATTATTTAAGTTGAAGCACCTTTGGTATGCACTACAGCCTTAAGACAAGCTTCTGTCATTCTTCTCTGGAGATCTTCTTAAGCTCTCTTAAGTTGGATGGGGAACATTCAAGTCTGGGATCTGGCTGGGCCAGACATTTACAGAGTTGCCCCCAAGCCACTCTTGCATGTCTTGGCTGTGTCTTTAGGGTCATTGCCTTGCTGGAAGGTGAACCTTTGGCCCATCTGTGCTCCTTAGGACTCTTAGGCTATGTTTACACGGAAACGATCAGAAGAGAAAACGCAAAAGTGGCGTTGCGTTGTCACTTTTTATTCTGCGTTTAGACGAGCGTTATGAGGGGGAAATCTGCGTGCATATGGTGACGCAAAAGTGTGTGGAATTCGATGTAGTGTGCACTCCAGGCGCTAGGTGGCGATGTGAAGCACTGCCACACAACAACACCAATATCTGAGAATATTTTGTACAACTGCTGAAAAGACTCTTGTACATTTATCAGCGCTGCTAGGGCAACTTGAAGGTCCGACGTATGGAAATAATCCGACATGTTGGTTGTTATTTTCCTGTACTGGCGAATGCCTGTGACTTAAACGCACACGCGACGAGAGCAGATTTGCGTTTTTACCAGTTTTTACCCTTTACACGGGAACGCGATGGTGGAGCGTTTTTAAGATTTCCACTCTGGTGGGTGGTTTCATTTTTTTGCGTTTTTAAGCCCCAAAAAAAGACTGCTCCTTTGGGGCAGTCTTGGCCTAATGGTAACAGAGTTGGACTGGTGACCCAAAGGTTGCTGGTTCGATTCCAGTACCGGCAGGAATATGACTGAGGTGTCCTTGAGCAAGGCACCTAACCCCCAATCGCTCCCCGGGCGCCACTCAAGGCTGCCCGCTGCTCCGGGTGTGTGTATTCACGTTTGCAGTGTGTGTGTGTTCACTACTCACTACTCTGCTCCTAATGTGTGTGCACTTACTTGGATGGGTTAAATGCAGAGGTCAAATTCCAAGAATGGGTTACCATACTTGGCCATCACGTGTCACTTTCACTTTCACTTTCACTTTCAAAAACGCCGTCGCCGTGTAAACGAAAGGCACATCCGATAAAATATTTTTACGTTTTCACTCGGAATCGTTCTCGTGTAAACAGGGCCTTAAAGATATCTTTGTATTTTGGTGTTCAGCTTTCCTTTTACCCTGACATTCCCCCAGTCCTTGCCATGACACGAACACCCTATTAGCATGATACTACAACCACTGTGGCTGGAATGGTATTGCTAAGGTTATGAGTGGTGCCTGGTTTCCTCCAGACATGACGCTTGTCATCGAGATTCATCAGACCAGAGAATCTTGTTTCTCAGTCTTTTTTTTGCAAATTCCAAGCATGATTTCATGGGTTTTGCACTGAGGAGATGCTTTGATGTTGTCACTCAAGCCCATATTGGTGTAGTGTTGTGGTGATGGTTGTCTTCTTCCTCCCGTCTCCATGCGTGATCTCTGGAGCTCAACCAGAGTGACCATCAGTTTCTTGGTCAGCAAGGCCCTCCTCCCCGATTGCACAGTTTGGCAGCAAGCTCTTGGAAGAGTTCTAAACTTTTTCCATTTTAAGAATGGAGGCCACTGTGCTCGTGAGAACCCTTTAATGCTGCAGAATTATTTGTATTCTTCCCCAGATCTGTGCCTCAACACAGTCTTGTCTGTTCATTTGACTGCATGGCTTGGTTTTATTCTAATATGTATTTTCAGCTGTTAGACCTCATATATACAGATGTGTGCCTTTCAAAATCATGTCCCATTAAATCAAAGTGTAGATACATCCTCAAAGATGATCTGGAGAAATGGGATGTACCCAAGCTAAATTTTCTGTTTATTTTTATTTTTATTTGTAAAGTTATCACAAATCAATTTTTTTTCTTTGTCATGAATTTTAGCATAAGGCTGGGCTTATCTTGAATCTGCAGAGATTCAAACAAGCAAGAAAAATCCCCCTTTCCATTACACGTTCCCTTTAAACAGTGAATTGTCTTTGACTCGAAGGTTAGTTGTTGATGTGAATTAAGTTGAAGGCAGGGAAAGTGGGAAGCCTTTGAGTCCTATTGTGTCAGAACAAGCTTTGTCATTTTGTGTAGCTGAATTACAGAAACATGAGTCTTTAAAACAAGGTGAGATGCACATCTTTTTAGCTCACAGTAGGCTTCAAATTGTGTTTCCATGTCCCAAACTCTCTGTCATCTATGCATCGCTCACAGCACTGTCAGAAGGGCATCCGCCTGTATCCTTCACATTCATGGCATCTTTCCCTCTTTTTCACCTGAGGGAATGTTGAGATTAACAGGGCTGGAGGAAAGTCACCACAGAGTGTCTGACAACAGTACGGCATTTCTGTGTAATTGGCATTGTTCCAGGTCCACTTCTACATCCTTGCAGACTGGAGTGTCCGTCCTCCCCACCGTGAAGGAGCTTGTTAAGGGTCTCAGTGTAACTACAGAATCGGGGCAAAAAGCCAGTATCCCCCTTCCTTTCCTCATTTTGGAATACAGTTTTAGTTCTCTTTTTCTTTTTTTACACTGAGAAAGTGGAAAACATGCCAAGACTCTCTGATTTCCACAGGGAACTCTTGAAACCTGAATGAGCCAGAGATCTCAACGTTTCGACAGCTTGAGGAATGGAAATCCCAGTTCTAATTGTGACTGAAACACTGCTTGGCAAGCTCCTCCTGCCAAGCAGCGATCTGGGCACGATTAAATTTATGCCCATTATGCACATCAGCATATTAGACGGAACTCCACGTGGTGGACATGATGTCTCGTCCCCTGAGAAACTCGACGAGTGAAACTTGGCGTCCAGTGGGTGTCAGGCTGAATGTCCTCAGACTGTTGATCTTGAAACATGTCATTAGGAGACATACTTCATTAACAACGGGGTCTCTGATGGCTTGCTGGTGCTTTAGTCCCACTCTAGTTGTGAAGAATGTCAATTTGGCTGAAATGTGTCCAGCCTTCACTGGCTTCTAATACACTCCCACAAAGATTTGATAATTTTTACTTCCTGAGTAGGAACAGAGAAAGAAAAGAATGATGTATGCAGAATTTAGACTTCAAAGAGAAGAGATCAAAATGAACCTAAAAAATCTGTTATTTACACATCCTCATGTCATTCCAAACCTGTATAATTTCATGAATATCCATTACATTGTGAATCTTTCCCGTTTAATGAAGCTCCCAAGAGTGTCAACAAAAAACATAGGGCTCACTTAAGTTTTCCGATCAGGTTTGGTGAAAAGCAACCTGATATTTAAGCAATTTTTAAGTTAAAAGTGTGGCTTCCGTCCATGTTCCCATGTTGGAATCCAGTGCATCTAAGAAAAAATCCAATAAAAGTATAGCCATTCATTCGGGATCCAAACTTGAAATTGACCAAAACCAGATTGATAACATTCCTGAAGCACATTGTGAATTCTGTTTCTTGGTTGTCTGTAAGAATAAGAGAAGGCAAAGGTAACTGTAAAATCAGCACAGCAACAGCACTCAGTTTGGATTGTTTGGAAACACACATAAGATATTTTTTTGCATTTAAAAAAACATCTAGAGGAAGCGAATATGAAATGTTATCAACAGAGTGCAGGGCTCTTGAAACGTGTTTTAATAACTCTTAAAAATGGTCATTCATTGCGTTTTTTTCTTTTATGATATTTCCTGAGATGTACTTAATGGTATTACCGTAGTACTTTTGCATAAAAACTGTCTGGTTTATCTCCAGGTAACTACCCACGGCCTCCTAACTACGGCGGAGCACCAGGTGCCAACTACAGTGGCCCCGGCCCAGGCATGAGCAACAGTCTTGGCATGAATGCCAGCAGTCCAATGCATGGGCAGGGTCCAGGGCAACCCTGTGGCTCTATGACTACGGCTCGAGGACCAGGGCATGCAGCCGGTGGCCGGCCTTACATCGCAGGCTCCAGCAGTGTGGCTCCGACCTCTCCCAACATGCCTCAGTCGGCTGGCCCTGGGATGGGTCCACCTCCTCCCAACGTCAGCCGCAAACCCCATGAGAATAGCCCTGCATCTGCCCAGCAGAACCCAGTCCCCTCGGGCCAGGCCAGGTAAATCAGAGCCTTCATTCATTTCAAGTGCCTTTCTGCTTAACTAGAACAAGATGTTTTGGTCATGTTTGGTCTAGATTTCATCCATAATTAAATGGATAGTTCACCCAAAAATGAAAATTGACATTATTTTATTCACCCTCATGTTGTTCAGAACCTGTATGACTTACTATCTTCTTCGAAACACAAAATAAGATATTTTGAATGATCTTGGTAGCCAAACAGATTTGGTTACTATTGACTTCCATTAGGCTTCCATTAGGTTACAAAATAATCCCTCTGTTAAAAACAAATTAACTCCAATTCAATTCTAATTGGGGAAATCTGGCATTAATGAAAAAAACTATTTTTCTTTTAATTTGTATTTTTTTTTTTTTACTCCTTAAAAAAAATATATATTTTGGACATATAAAATTTAAATTTTTAGTAGCGCTCCAAATAGATTCTTATAGCTTATTCTTATAGCCAATACCAATTTATTGCCAATAGAGTGCCGAAGTTATGACGTCACTTTGTAGGACAACTCGGAAGCTAGCGGCGCATGGGTTCCCTCTATCGAAAAGCTATGCATTTTCCCCATAGACTTTTGGAAAATCGCAAAAAATAAGATCTGTGTTCAACAAAGAGTTGTGACCCTTACACGTTTTGTCAGTCAAGATAATCTTTACAAGTTAATCCAAAATGTATACATTTTGAAGCCTAAATAAAGCCGTTAGATATACAATGATAACAAGCAGGTTATAACTGGTGTGTTTTATGTCATATATCAAAACGTGAAAATATTTAGAGGCTTTGTTAACCACAGACCTTATTTCAGGTGATTTAGAAAAATCCCATAGACTTTAGGGCGAGGGAACCGGAAGTGCTAAATGCTAACTCACTTCCGCGTTTTGGCCTACAAAGGGGCGTCATAACTTCGGCACTATATTGATACCGATTCTGTTTATTTAAGCTTTTATCAGGAGCTCTATCATAACCAATTATGCAAGCTTTCTGCTCATGGAGCTTAAAATGTCTAAATACTGCATATACAATCATTTAATTTACAATAGCATTCCCCACCTTTTCATTGGATGTTGTTAATATTGATAACTTCTTTAAATTTTTTCCTGTGATTCAATAAGGGAAATTCTCTTGAGGCTAGAGTGGAGAGAGAACAGCAAATGTGTGTGGTCGAGTGCTGTTAATGCCATTTATTCATATATTTATTTTGACATATTCACTATACCCTCCAGAAGCATTTATGATTCAGAACGGTACTCCTTTGTAACTTTTATGCACCCTCAATATGTCATTTAGCTTTTCCCTCACTGGTTGGCCTCTACTGGACAGTCAATGCAGATTTTATGTCACCAAATAATGCTAAGGGCAGGATTTGGGACAGGGCCAAACATGATATTATTCAGTGCACCTTTGAGTTTTCATTTGTATTGAAAGTGAACAGGCACCAAGGAGACCTTTATGCTCTTCCCCCTGCTTCAGGCCTCCCTTTGGCAGGTCCCCTGTGTACCCCGGCCTGTCTGGGCCTGGGGGGCGGCCAGCCTCCTTCCCTATCCCTCACCCCCATCACCCTCACTACAGTCCTGCGCAAGGCCAGCCTCACACTGAGCTGTTTGGGTAGGTTTGAGATTGGACCCCTGGCTGGATGGCTTCACTCTGCTTGAGTCTGCTCGCATCCGCTAGAAACGGCACAAACCAAGTGCTAATGCATTAGCTTCTCCTTTCTTCTCCACCACAGCTATGTTTTATTCTGAGCGTTTAAGAAGACTAATCATATAGCTTTCACAAAGACAGGAGAAGCATCCTCTGGAGAAAACAGCAAAATGTTCTGTAGATTGGAGAATGAAGCAGCAGCTTGTGTAGCTCAGAGATAAAGTGGAGTGGAAGACTAAAGGTTTAAAGGGATCGTTCACCCAAGAAAAAAAAAAAAAAATATATATATATATATATATATATATATTGTTCTTTATGTACTCATACTTGTCTTTTCCAAATTATGTAAACTGTTTTTTCTTCTTCCGTGGAACGCAAAAGGGGAATTTTTGAAAAATGTTAACACAGCTTTTTTCCATTTAAAATAATTTTTTACATTCAGATTTCAAATTGACGCAATTAAAATACCACATCGGTTATCACATGTTGAGAAACTATAGTAGAAGGGAATATTTTCAGTGAATAATGACTTATATTTTGGTCTGTTACTCATGTGAAGTTATTGCTGTGACTTCACAAATCTTGGAATATACTGGAGAAGAGCTGCGTGAAGATTCTTCTAAATAAAATGATAGTTTTACTTTATTTTAAGGTGCCTTTGTTACAGTGTAATTATACAAAAAATACTGCGTAATATTAATTAACTACATGTACTATTATATATTAAGTTTTGGGTTAGGGTTAGTTGCTTGTGATTAAGAATAATATGCTCTTATAATTAAGTATACAGTGAGGAAAATAAGTATTTGAACACCCTGCTATTTTGCAAGTTCTCCCACTTGGAAATCATGGAGGGGTCTGAAATTGTCATCATAGGTGCATGTCCACTGTGAGAGACATAATCTTAAAAAAAAAATCCAGAAATCACAATATATGATTTTTTAACTATTTATTTGTATGATACAGCTGCAAATAAGTATTTGAACACCTGTCTATCAGCTAGAATTCTGACCCTCAAAGACCTGTTAGGCCATGTCCACACGGACACGGGTATTTTTATAACCGGAGTTTTTCCTCCAGCGTTTTTAAAAAAAATCCCGTCCACACATGCTCGCAAAAACACGCTATCAAGCTCGGTCAAGAGCATGCCACACCAGCAGGCGGCGATATAACCCTAGCCGTAAAGCCACGTTGGCCAATCAGAAGCCTAACAAAAAGTTATTAGCGGTTCCGGTAGACGCAAATCTGACGTCAAACACAGTGGATAACGGCACACACTCTGACGTCGCAAGGCGAAAACCCCGGTTTCACTGTCTACACGACAACACTGTAACCGGCGTTTCTGAAAATCCTCACCCTCAGCAGGGGTTTTCAAAAATGTTCGGTTTCAGTGCGTTTCCGTGTGGACGAACGGCCGAACCGCGTAGAAAAAGTCACGGTTATAAAAATACCTGTGTCCGTGTGGACAGGGCCTTAGTCTGCCTTTAAAATGTCCACCTCCACTCCATTTATTATCCTAAATTAGATGCACCTGTTTGAGGTCGTTAGCTGCATAAAGACACCTGTCCACCCCATACAATCAGTAAGAATCCAACTACTAACATGGCCAAGACCAAAGAGATGTCCAAAGATACTAGAGACAAAATTGTACACCTCCACAAGGCTGGAAAGGGCTACGGGGAAATTTCCAAGCAGCTTGGTGAAAAAAGGTCCACTGTTGGAGCGATCATTAGAAAATGGAAGAAGCTAAACATGACTGTCAAACTCCCTCGGACTGGGGCTCCATGCAAGATCTCACCTCGTGGGGTCTCAATGATCCTAAGAAAGGTGAGAAATCAGCCCAGAACTACACGGGAGGAGCTGGTCAATGACCTGAAAAGAGCTGGGACCACCGTTTCCAAGGTTACTGTTGGTAATACACTAAGACGTCATGGTTTGAAATCATGCATGGCACGGAAGGTTCCCTTGCTTAAACCAACACATGTCAAGGCCCGTCTTAAGTTTGCCAATGACCATTTGGATGATCCAGAGGAGTCATGGGAGAAAGTCATGTGGTCAGATGAGACCAAAATAGAACTTTTTGGTAATAATTCCACTAACCGTGTTTGGAGGAAGAAGAATGATGAGTACCATCCCAAGAACACCATCCCTACTGTGAAGCATGGGGGTGGTAGCATCATGCTTTGGGGGTGTTTTTCTGCACATGGGACAGGGCGACTGCACTGTATTCAGGAGATGATGACTGGGACCATGTATTGCGAGATTTTGGGGAACAACCTCCTTCCCTCAGTTAGAGCATTGAAGATGGGTTGAGGCTGGGTCTTCCAACATGACAATGACCCAAAGCACACAGCCAGGATAACCAAGGAGTGGCTCTGGAAGAAGCATATCAAGGTTCTGGCGTGGCCTAGCCAGTCTCCAGACCTAAACCCAATAGAGAATCTTTGGAGGGAGCTCAAACTCTGTGTTTCTCAGCGACAGCCCAGAAACCTGACTGATCTAGAGAAGATCTGTGTGGAGGAGTGGGCCAAAATCCCTCCTGCAGTGTGTGCAAACCTGGTGAAAACTACAGGAAACGTTTGACCTCTGTAATTGCAAACAAAGGCTACTGTACCAAATATTAACATTGATTTTCTCAGGTGTTCAAATACTTATTTGCAGCTGTATCTTACAAATAAATAGTTAAAAAATCATACATTGTGATTTCTGGATTTTTTTAGATTATGTCTCTCACAGTGGACATGCACCTACGATGACAATTTCAGACCCCTCCATGATTTCTAAGTGGGAGAACTTGCAAAATAGCAGGGTGTTCAAATACTTATTTCCTCACTGTATGTAAGAAGTTTAACAGGGACACTATAAAATAACGTGTTACCAATTCTACTTAAAAAAATTGTAACAGGATATGAGTTTGGAGAAACATGGATTCATTTTTGTGAACTTGTCCTTTAAGATATAATCAAAGAGGTTTTTTTTCTGATCAGATTAAATTGATTTATTTTATAGTTAGTTTTTTTTATAACTGCTTACTACACCTTTTTAAAAAAAAATCATATTGCAATTACTTCTACAAATATTGCAAGTGATGACATGAAGATTTAACTTTTCATTTCTGCTTTTAAAGGCTAAAAGGCCTTTAGTCTCCAATCTAATGTTTCACCCACTTATATTTTGTTTCTGGATTTAAAAGTGGACATTTTGTTGAGACAGAAATAAACCAAGTGTAAAAACAGTTTATCTTGGCCTCACGTGTGCGTGGTGTCACAGTCATTGTAATAATCTCATAAGGCTATATTATTCTAATTAATAATTGGGTAGCCCTAGTGCAGTTTCTAGTTGGAGTTGAGGTGTGATCCGCAGAATTGTTGGTTGTTTTGGTAGCAGCGGTGTACAACTTTGACCGATGGATTGTAGATTGTACCTCATTGAAGACTTAAAGTGTAATATGGACTACAAACAACACAGCACAAAGCAACAGGACTTCCTTTTCCTTTGTGCATTAATCCTGAATGTCTTAACCCTCTCTACTGTCCCTGCATATTTGTTGCTTGCCAGCTATTAGAAGTAAAAAAGAAAAGAAAAGAAGCTTACTAACAACTTATCATTGAAATCTTCACATCTTAAACAGGCTCTTTTTAAATGTCTGTGTCCTAATGTTTGTGTTCTGTTATCCATAGGCCAAGCGGGTACCAGGCTGGGTCCCACATGCTTGGAATGGCTCCTGGAGGCCCCTACAACCATCCACCGGGCAACAGCTCAGCCAGGATGACCCCTCAAGGACCCTCCTACAACACAATGCCCACAGGTAAGCGTGAGAGTTTCAATGCGACAAGATTTCAAGATTCCAAATATTTAATGCAAGAAAACTTGTGTAAACTCATTACCAATGCCAAGATAACCGAAATGTAAAATAAAAATTAAATGTCTTCAGGATAAATAACCAGCGGGCAAATATTGCAGACGATTATGCTTAAAGTCCCCCTGTAGTGAATCATTTCATCACTTAAAACTCATCTTTGATCACCAAAATTACATATTTAAATGTTTTTTCATTGAATGTTTTTTGTCATGCCTTAAAATAGCTTGAATGTAACTCTACACCCTTAACTAATTAAGTATAAGCGGTTCTATGAATATGCAAATGAGCCCCGCCTCCACGCACTCACGAGATCCACAGTTGACGTGGATTGGTTACAAGGTAGTTTGTGTCGTCAGAAACACCAGCGATTTTCTCATGTTTTTGAGACCGTCTTTGGTTCACTGCGGTTTTAAAGAGAAAATACTCTGCAGTGGTGTTGACGTAAGCATATTAAAAACACCACATAGACATAAACAACATTTATTTTTTATTTAATACTTTAATTAATAGAGAGAAGCAGAAATAGCGATCACAATTAAAATGCGATTTATCGTGTAGCTTCCTTGCTGAATAAAAGTATTTCTTTAATACAAACTTTAAATAAAAACAACAAATCTTACTAACCCCAAAATGTTGAATGGTGGTGTATATTGAGAATATTCAATACATCTGGAGTTTAATTCAGTATTTTGCTTTCAGTAGAAAGTTATTACTTGACTAGTTTGAATAGATACCTTTGTTTGGAGGGTGCGATCAGATGTTTGGCAAGGTGAGGTCTAAGGGTCTGAATTTCCTGTAGGGCCCATGCCAGGCTCAGGGGACACCATGATGCCCACCGATCCCAAACAGAGAGCTGAGCACAAGGAGGAGGGCAGTACGCCCGCCACAGATCCCCCTAAGCCAAAGGTATGAAGACTTCTTTCTCTCTCTGACTCATTGAACATGTCCAGAAGATGCTCACAGAGAACTCTAAATCCCTGTTAAACCGTCTCTGTTACAGCCTACACACAGTCTCTGACATTTACTTCAACCATAACTTTGTTAATATCTACTCAGTAGAGGTGTACAAATTAGTGCATTGGTCTGACACCGTGTCCTAACAAGTGATACAAGTCTTAGTCCACTTTGAAATGTTATTGGTTCAATCTCCTGCTTCACATTCTTGTAAATGAAACATCTTTGGCTGTGATTGTGTTTTAACTTGCATTTTAACTTTCATCTATTTTTTTTTTTGCTGCTGGAATCTTGCGTTGTACTTGGGACACGGTGTGAAAGTGAAAATTAAACACCATAATTATGGAATTTAATAATTGATTATAGCCTAATTATTATAATAATACCCATTACCAAATCTAGATCACCAATTTGCTTCCAGCACGGACATGTTCATGTACTTTAATATATTGTTGTAAATAACTACAGTTTGCACCAGAGCATTGAAATGGATTTAGATTTTAACCAAATTTACTTTGTTCCCCAAATTATTTGCGAGTGGTAATAAAATTGTTGTCATAGTAATTATTTACATCCTAATGCTTGTAGCTCTTCTAGTTTATCATTCTGTTGTTTACACTCCCTAAACTGAGTTCTGAAAGTATGTTGTTCTTGAATAGTGTTCAGTTTCACTGTGTTATTCAGTAACCCAAGGAATATAATTCTCCATGTGTCCTAATGAGAGCACATCTAAGCTCTGGAAGACCTTGCTTCAAATCTTTCTTGTGTTAACTGGTTCTTTCTCAGTCATTGCCCTTACTTTCATCAGAACTTCATTGTGTCATTAAGTTCAGCTTTCATTTGATTGGCTGAGATCTGGCGCAGTAGCAGAGCATTCTCTCTCTCAACTCATCTTTCCATTCTTGCTTATGTGTCTTTTTTTTATTTTTTTATTTGTAATTCGATGTGATGTTTTGTTTTGTCCCCTTACTGATTAGAGGGAAGTAGTTCTGTCACTTTAAATAATTCTCAAAAAAACGTCCTTTGTTTCCTTGCTAGCTCATGATAATCTTCGTACCTTTTTCCCCTCATGGCATCAGTCATCAGTAGAGCACGGCTTTTTCATTTAACGTGTAAAACTTCACAACAAACAGAAGTGTCTTCAAACATTGACCTTTATGTCCTGTCCAGCTGGCTGTGTTACAAGCTTTGTGTTGCTCTCCCTGTTTCTGCTGACTTGTGTGTGTGTGTGTGTGTGTGTGTGTGTGTGTGTGTGTGTCCAATCCTTTAACAAGTATAACAAGTCCTGCAATATAACACAGAGCTACTTGAAAGGTTTGAATTGAGCTTTCTTTAGTCCAGCTCAGAGTGGTGCCAACTTCAGCCAGAACACATAAAGAGTGTGACAGACAAAGATTTGAAGTGTTATACACGAAGTTTGCCAGTTTTTTGCCAAACTTTCTGAATGCTTCTCATGCTGAGGTTTTTAGGACCGTGAATTTCAGGAGAAAGTTTTCGACCTATTGCGGATATCCTATTCCACGGACAGGGTGCCGGTACTCGTTCTCATTAGTGTTCATTTCGTTAACGAGCTTTTTCCGATGATGAGACAACGCCATGGTCATTTAACGATAACTGTTACTATATCAACATGCGATATCGTTGACGAAAAAAGATGAGACTAAAATGTAATCAAAAAATTGAACTTTACCAAAATCTCTCTTTATTTTTGTTGGAAAAAAAGAGGAGACAAAATATTACATACTGCCTTCTCAGTGATGAACTGTAATAAATCCAAACATGAATCTTGACTATATTGTTTGTGGTAGCTAAATTTGCGTTTGGTTTAATAGAAAAAAAATTACATTAATGTAATTTGCAATTATTGGAATTACTATTAAGAATTTCACTGTTTTATTTTTTGAGAATTTTCTTGTTTTACCCGTTTTCATAATGTAGAGAGACGAGAGTGTGTTAATTTATATGATAAATAGAAACAATAAATCAGGTTAGACACTGAAGACAAATAAACAGTGATAAAGAAACTAATTATAGCATATAGGAAAACAAGCTACAATAGAACAAAGACACAAATGAAATCGACCAATCTGGAAAAACTTCCAAGCTCTAGATATTCTGTAAGTAATGAAATATATATATAAAAACACTGCATAGTCTTCACTGTGTCAATTAAATGTACATTTATTCTTATTAAAATTACAAAAGTGATTCCGTCTGTTACAGATATTCAGTTGTTTTAGTTTTTATGGACTTTTAGCTTGTAGTTCCTGTGTTCCTTTGTTTCAGTTTCTCATTTGCTGTCATGGACATTCATTTAATCATCACAGGTGTTTTATTTGTTCCCTCACTTAGCCAGTGTTTATGTTTGCTCTGTTAGTCCTTCAGTTGTCGATTGTTAATTGTGTTAATGCTTGTGTTTGCATTTAACACACTGTTACACCTGTCCGTCTTTTGTTTATTAAACCACTTTTAAACTTTTTTATCCTGCCCTTCTGTCAGTCTCCATCTTCAGTCCGCGTAACACAGTCAAGAGCAATTGTTGTTTTATTAAAATGAATAACGACAGCAGGTACATTTGGATGCTGTCCCTTTAAGACCGACTGCATGGATCCAATATACTCATGCGTTTTCTTTCTCAACTGTTTACTATCAAAGACATGGTCACTTTGACACACAAGTGTGTGTATTTACCCGTTTAAGCCCAATTAGTTGGCAAAAAGCAATCAGTTTGACAGCTGAGAAACAGCGCTGTAGTTGTCTGTAGAAATGAGTTGTCTTTCATTTGCTTAGTTCATGTCTTTCATCGCTTCACCGGTTTAAAATCAGTTGTTTTCAAACCCCAATACTTAAGAACGCCTGCAAACGATAAGCTTTAGACTGCGTAGCACAGCAACTTCATGTGAGCGTAGCCGCGATAGAGACGATAGCCCAAAATCTCTACCGGTTGACACATTCCTACCGGTTAATCGTGTCTGCCGGTATATTACCCACCCCTTACAACATTCCAGGATTTTTCTCCATATAGTGGACTTCAGTGGTTATCAACGGGTTGAAAGTCCAAATTGCAGTTTCAGTGCAGCTTCAAATGACTCTACACGATCCCAGCCGAGGAATAAGGGTCTTATCTAGGGAAACCATCGGTCATTTTCTAAAATAAAATAAACATTTCATATAGTTTTTAACCACAAATGCTCGTCTTGCGCTAGCTGTGATGCGCCACGCATTGTCATCCCATTAAAAGGTCACGGTCGGCGAAACATGGTAGGGAGAAGTAGTGAAGTACCGACCTAGTGTTTACAAAGAGAACGTGCAAAAACTAAATCAAGCGTCCTTTAAAAAAATTTAATAAAAGGTAAAACTACGATGGCGGACGATTTTGAAGTTGGAGGTGAAAATTAGATAATTTCGCACATTTTGTAAATGTTTTTAACCGGAACACACGTGACCTTTCAACGTGATGGCACATCACAGCTAGCGCAAGACGATCTTTGTGGTTAAAAAGTATATAAATGTTTATTCTTTTATAAATTGAGCGATGGTTTGGCTAGATAAGACCCTTATTCCTCGGCTGGGATCGTGTCGAGACTTTGAGGCTGCACTGAAAGTGCAACCCGTTGGTTCCCATTGAAGTCCACTATATGGAGAAAGATCTTGGAATGTTTTCCTCAAAAACCTTAATTTCTTTTCAACGTCAGTCACGGATGACATGGGGGTGAGGAAATTTTAATACTGAAGGGAACTAATCCTTAAACTTCATGAAATCATGCTCTTTGGTCTGATTATCAGCAGAGCTGTGATTACCTGCCGCCAATTCCCTCTTGCTTGTGTAATCTGTACATTCCCTGCAAATCTTTATTCGTTTATATAACTTCAAAGCTAGTTTGCGATGGCATAAAGCTGATTCAAAAGACTTTGCAAATTACTTTTTAGTAAAAAAAAAAAAAAAAAAAACATGGGCCAGTTGTGGGAGAGTATTGCGCATCGTTTCGGTGGACAAGGAGCAAAGGTGATTTGAAAGCTGTCTCTCACCATTCACCATGTGTGTGGGTTTCTCTTTCTTCCCTATGTGTTCTCCCATCACAGGACAACTACGGTTCTCAGTGTGTGTCCCAGCCTCCCACCCCTTCCCCTCTGTCCCCCAGCCCAGCTAGTCTGTCCTCTTATCAGGGGGACGACAGCGATAGCATTAGCAGCCCTGCCTGGCCAAAGAACCCCAGCAGCCCTGTAAGTGCCTCATGCACTTTTACTCTCTTCTCTTTATTTTCCTGCTTCTCTTTCTTCTTTCTGTGGTGATTTAGGTCTCCTGTTTGATGGTGTGAGCTGACGCAGATATGATGTAATTAGACTTTCTCATTATGACACTCTACCACAAGACTGTTATACTTTCCCCAATCTCTTTTCAGTTATACCCTGGGTTGGGGAAGCTACTTTAAAACGGTCTCTCGCTAAGATGCTCGTAATGAGAATCTCAACTACAAGCTACTGCATTGAAACTACATAAGGGTGTTATGGTATTATATTTTTTAAATGGTTTTAAATATATACAATTATATCTACTTTAATCGGAACCAGTATTTTTCTGGCCCAGATTTTTTTTTTTTTTTTTTTTGGAGTGGTTGCAAATATTAATTTAGGTAACAGCATTAAATGGAGCATTATTAGCTAATGGCATTATAAACAATAACAATTTTGCCATAAAAAGGGACAAAAGCCATCAGCTGTTGGTTCAAGAAATAAATAAGCAAAATGATCCACTCCAGCAAACCAGACTTTGCAATGCTACATACGAGGGTACGGGACAGTTTATTACATCTTGATTTAATTACTGCATGACTGTCAATATAATGTGAGAAAGTTGCTTGTCACTGGAAAAGCTACTCTATTATTTTCCAACATCAATTGGGTAAACAATTTTTTTTTTTGTTATATAGTGCCAAAAGTGTTTACATTTAAATAATTCAAACTCAATTCATTTTGCGTTTGACAGCGAACACAATGGTAAAAGAAAATATCCTTATTAAATCACATTCAAGAAGGATTAGGGAAGAGTTCACAGCAAACTTGTACATGGCGAATCAGCTTTTCACAAAAGATTTGATGAGAAAGTCAGTTATTGGTTTTGTGATTCGTGGCAACTGGTAACTCGCACAAAATGGCAAGCTACAGTGTTACATCAAGAATCATGAGGGGGAGTACATGACATTATTGGGTGAACTAACCCTTTAATTCTGTTAATTTTTTTTAAACATTTCGCTGTGTTTACAGTAAAATAGTAATTCCATACAGTCTTGTACGTATTGTGGCTAGCGTCATTCCAAATATTCACATTTTTCATTTCAGTATCGAAATGTACCGCTAGTTTTGAAAGCACTAATTCAAACAACAAACACATTCCTTGTATGCGTGAGCACACTTGTCCAATAAAACTTATTCTGATTCCGAAATGCATGAACATAATCAGAAAATATTCCAAATTTATTTCAAGTTATGTCAAAAGTTGTATTATTATTTAAATGTGGCCCTCTTGGCCTCTAAACTTGAGTACCCTTAACATTGTATTCACTGGTGCTGTCAGCCAGAAAAATGCCCACAAAATTCAAGATATGAATTGTCCCTGTATGAGATTTTGTCTTTTATACCACATGATATGTCTAGGCGATGTCACAGGAGAAAAAGTGTTGGTTTCCTGAATATCAGATTCAGCACGATTGCAAATGTGATATTTTAATAAAAGAGTTCAATAAACAATAATCATTTACAACTCTAAACATAGTTATGTCAGTGTTGACTTTTTGCTCTATTTAACCAATGATAATAGTTCCAAACAAAGATAAAACAAACAAATCTGTTAATTCATGTTTCTTCGACTCACAAAAACCCTTTCTTGTGCATTTATTGTTGATGTGAAGAGAAACATATTTTGTATGTAACCGGTGGCTTTTAGAGGCTATCTTGGGTTTATTGAAATTTTGAAGGTTTATCCATGTCTGGAACCCGAACACTTTCATTTAGGTCAGTGTGTCTCATTTGATCTAAATTGTTATTCCTGTCTGTCGCCACCGTTACAATTAAGAGTGAATTAGTGTATCATTTCAAATTTTCCAACATTTCATAATATTCAAAATTTCAGATTTAAAACACTAATCTCATAACATTATTCATGCAACTTTATTTGCAGTGTGCAACTGTATTTCAGCATAATGCCAACTTTTTTTTTTGCACTTTTTGTGCAAGTAATTGTTCCACAGTATGTAAACTTCATTTTGAATGTAACTTTTATAGTAATTATGAGAGACCTTAGCACTTGCCCTCACTAATGTCCATGCCATGCATCAATACTCATACCTGTCCGAAATGGTTAAAGGGTGAACTTGACTTGCATTTACTCAGGACAAAGATCGATTGGCTTCACAGTATGGGTGTGTCGGTGGCGATATATATCTCACTCTCTTCTGTATCCGTCCACCCCAGAAGCTCAGCACGGGGAACATGACGAATGAGAAGATAACACGACTGTACGACATGGGCTGTGAGCCTGAGAGGAGGGCATGGGTGGATCGCTACATCTCCTTCATGGAGGAGAGGGGCACGCCGGTCCCAAACCTGCCTTCAGTGGGCAAGAAGCCGCTGGATCTGTGCCGCCTCTACCTCTGTGTTCGAGAAATCGGAGGCTTGGCTATGGTGAGCAGCTCTTTTTGGTTTCTGTGAGAGTGTCGCCGTCTGTTCGCGCTGGGGTTTTAAAGGAGCAGAGCTGTGAAATGCATGTTAAAGAAGGGCGAAAGCTCTCGTATTCTTCCTCATATCTGCCTCAACCATCAATTACAGACATCATATTCCGGAAAAGACAAAAAAATTGGCCTGGGTACAGTGACCCCTGAGGTTACAAAGTACACAAACATCCTTTTATATCAAGGGTCTTCAACCTTTTTCAGGCCACATTGGTGGATTAAAAAAAGATGAACAAAATGAATTTTTTTTTTATTTTTAACTGAGTGTTACATTTTAAGCCTGGTCTAGATAACATGCATTTAGTAACATATTGATGTGTCCTGGTTACACGTATGTACTATTATAATAACAGTAAATTATACATAATTACAAGCAACTAACACTAAAGCAAAGGCTAAATCTAACCACAAGCAAACCTATAGTAAGTACATGTTCTTTTAATATCACTCAGTATTTATTTGTCTAATAATTACATTGTAACAAGGACTACATTAACATATTTACATTATTGATGGACATTGAATAAGTATCACATTGGCTTATTTTAAATATTTTACTGTGCATGCTCATTTTCTCTTTTTACATTTTACATAATTTTTTCGTGATTCTAATAATATTTACACACTAATGTTTTAATAACTGTTAAATGTAATCTCAAATGTAATATGCTAAAATCTTAAATATGATATGTATATGTAACACTTCACAATAAGGTCTCATTTGTTAAAATTAGTAAATGCATTAGCTAACATGATCTAATATGTAATAAGGTGTATTATAGCATTTGTTGATTTTTTAAAAAAATGCTCATTGTCTATTCATTAATTAATGTTAACAGATACAACTTTTGATTAAAAAAATGTATTATTAAATGTTAAAATTAACAAAAATGATTCAATGCTGTTGAAGTATTGTTCATGTTAACTATTGTTAACCAATGAACTCTTATTGTTAGTGTTACCATTTTTTTTGGTGGAACAAACGCTTTCAAATGACCTCGTATCTCAAAGCACATTACATTGCAATAATAATGAACGTAAACAACTTATTTAAGACCCCCGGCAGTACTGCCACAGACCCCCTGTTAAAGACCCCTGCTTTAAATAAAGCTTTTGTTTACCGCCAGCTTTCTGTGGGCGGTAATAGCGCAATGCTAATTATTTCTGGCTAACAGCGATGATGTTTGTGAATCCTGCGCATTCTATAATGAGCTTCATTTACATAGGAAATAGGTATGTTTATCCAAAAAAGAGAACTACAATGAATTGATTTCTTAGCGCCTGGATAAGCTAAACTTGAGGAGGCGTGCGAATCAGTCACAGGGTTAGATGGTCGAACCACTTAGTGAATTGATTGTGTCTTGAATGGTTTTGATTGAAAATCTCTCCTTGAACAGGTAAACAAGAACAAGAAATGGAGAGAGCTGTCCACCCACCTGAACGTGGGAACATCCAGCAGCTCCGCCAGCTCCCTCAAGAAGCAGTACATCCAATACCTGTTTGCCTACGAGTGCAAGGTGGAGCGTGGAGAGGAACCCCCGCCCGATGTGTTCAACATGGGAGACGGCAAGAAGCAGACACAGCAGGCCAAGATCCAGCCACCCTCACCTGGTGAACACCTTTACAGTATTACTGTGGGGAGAACAGTCAGACTGTAGACAGAAGGCCTCAAATAGCCATCAAATCACAGTGCTCCATGTTTTATGTACTATGCTGCTTATTCGAGGTTAAACCCTTTATTTAGCCTTTTTTGTAGGTTTGAAATGATTTGATTAGAAACTCATATAAGCCGCGTTTTCACCGCAGGAACTTTCCCTTGGGGACTTCTTCAAAGTTCAGGAACTTTCAGGGGTGGGACTTGGGCGCTGAACGTGCTGATTGGTTGAGTTCACGCAGCATTTTGATTGGTTGACTCCACGAAGCATTTTAGTTTTGCAGTAAGAGTTGTTTGCTATTTGTTAAAAAATACGACCGATGACGAGGTTCAGGCTTTATTAAGCTTATATGCGGTGGACCAAATCCAGCGGGAACTGTAAAGTAGCGCGCAGTCCTACTTCACCGGACTAATTTGCCTAATCTTCACGGTAGGGATGAGTCGCGATCTTCGAATAGTCGAACTGGGTGCGAAATTCGATCATAAAATAGCTTTTCCGAATATCGTTATATTTTTGCGCAATTCCGATGTGTTCCACATAATTCACGCCCCGCCTACTGTCATTACTGTCTATTTCGCGTTCGCTTTGTCTCCCAGAACATGTTGACATGCTCATTTTTTTTAACAAGAATATGGCATATGCCTAAGCGTTAGGCTATGTATAGATACATTGATTGAAACTAATTTGTTTAAAAAGTAGGCTATTGCCGGTAACAAGGCAGGTTCGCATAAAATCATTATGACATGTTTCCTACCGCATTTATTTAATTTTTTTATCTAACGAGCATCTGGTTTGGCGATGCAGAAACAGAATGTCGTTCTTATTGTTTTTTCTTCTTCCAATTAGCCTACCATAGTATGTAAAAACAAAAAAAACAAAAACACGAGAACATGTTACTTGTTCAATTAATAAACAGTTTGTTTGATGACAAATCGCTATAGATGAAATTGGCCTCCCTTTCTGTCATTGTGAGTGTGCTTTTTTTTCTTCAGTTTTGTTTTTTTTACTCCTCGATTGTCGAATTGCATTTTTGGCAGAAATTCACATCCCTACTTCACGGTACTTTAGACCGCGGTGGAAACGCAGACAGCAACAGAAAAAAAGTTAATGGGAAAAAAGTTTCTGGGACAAATTGTTCCGGGTAATTTCAGTGGAAACGCGGCTTTAGTGAAAGTGACAAGAAAGTGACATGTGAAGGCCGAGTATGGGAATTTGTCCTCTGCATTTAACCCATCCAACTTGTCAGATAACAATCTTGTTGAAGAAGAGCATGCAAAAAGTAAAGCTACTTGCTTGCAAACCATGGTGAAGCTATTTTATTTTTAGAAATGTCTTAGTCGGACCAGTTAAAATCCTCATCCAGTGACTTATCCATATCAACACTCATCCAAACACCAACCATCCTAGCAACTTTGTGGCCAATATTTCGTGAAAAGTTTTTCAATGTTTTCCCCCTCTATTACTTAGCTGTAATAGGGATGCTATTGGAGTCCAATATAATCTTCATGCCATTCTTAGATTCATCTGCATCACTCACATGTCGGTCGGGTCTGCCTGCCTTATAATGAATTCAGAGCGGCTCTAGACAGAGCTATAAATATCTGACAGGTGATTGAGTCAAACTGAGACGGAAGGGGGGAGGGGGGAGAAAGAAAGAGAGCTGCCAAGCTGCTGGCTTAAGGATTCCCGTTCCCCCTCTTCCTGAGGCTAATGACTGATGATGTCACTGGAAAAGAGAGAGAGAGAGAGAGAGATGTCAAACAGCAGGGGAGGGATTCCCTCCAAGAAGATTAATGGGGGAAGAGTGTGGGATAAAATCAAAAGTGACCTCAGCCTGACCCCTCGCTCAATGCAGACCAGTGAGCCAGCGCTTTTTTCCATCTCTCTCTCTTTCTCCCGCCCTCTCCGACACTGGGAATATGCGTAAGGTCATTGGCGGTCACAGACTGGAAGTGTTACAGCATAGCACCATGTATTGTTTACTTTCAGCGCTGAAAGATAGTTTTGTGGCTGGCAGCAGATCAAGGACATGTAAAGCAGACACTCTTTCATTCCCTCGTTCTTTCATTCTAACCCAATTCTTTTAGTTCCCTGCGCTGAAATCTTTTGAAGTACATTTTACTGCTGTGAGCTGCGGAGGAAAATGCAAATTGGTTTTATTACTTTGCATCAACTGAGCCGTAGAAATTTCAGACGTTATTAGGACGGTGTCCTTTTATGCCATTGCATTTCTATGGAAATTAATAACTAGTGTATTCAAATGTTATTGGATTATGGAAATGCAGTCTGGGGATTGTAAGATTTGGGTTTCTTTCCCTGGAGCTTGGAGGAACTGATTAGGACATTGTCATTTGCTTGTAGATTTATAAAATACCATTAAAGCACAATCAGAATATAATAATAATAATAATAAAAAAATATTTCACAAGCTGATTACTTTAATGAGGCTTTCGTATTATTTAAATTTAGCTAATATGCAGTTCTTTGTTTCACGATGGTGGGAATCAATTTTGATTCAGGGAATCACTATGTTGTTATGAACAGCATTTATCATTCTATAAATAAAAAAATCACATCGCAAATTTGCATCTTTGCAAAATTGTTTGAGAGCATTGAAATGTGTATAAAAAAAGTTTCCAAACCTTACTTTTCACTCCCTAAACAAATGAAAGCGATCAATAAAGAGGACACTCATTTTTGCGTACAATAATTCGTAGCCCTTTTCTACTCTGTTCAACAGCAAACTCAGGCTCTCTTCAAGGGCCGCAGACTCCTCAGTCTACAGGCAGCAGCACCATGACAGAGATGCCAGGGGACCTGAAGCCACCAACACCAGCCACCACACCCCATGGGCAGGTGACCCCACTGCCAACTGCCAGGTGGGATACATTGATGTATTATATTTTAGTGTCTGTCAGTGTTGGGCATTTGTAGTGAGATAAGCTAACAGTTACTCTACATTATATGAAGCTTCTCTACACTGAAGCAATCCCCCTGGAAAATGTAGCAAGATAAGCTAAAGCAACATGGCAAAAGTACAGTATAAACTCTTTTACTACATATAAACTATTTTTTGTATTTAATATTTATATTAAACTAACCATTCCAAGTCAATGCTATAAAGTCAGTCAATCAGATAGGCAGGAATCATTTTTCAGTTTAATTGTTTATTCAAAAACTGTTCCAAACCAATTTGACAACAAAAACAATAACAAAACCATAACTATACAAAACCAGGTGTTGAGAGTGTGTGCATCTTTCCGGTAATGCACCAAGTGGTCGCCGTCATATGGAAGTACTTCTGTCGGCTACACTGATCTGTGTATGGCGGTGGTGTCACATACTGATCCAGGATCAGTGATCCTTAGCAGTTGTATTTCCGATTTGAGCTTGAACTTCAGAGATGCTTGGCGAAATGTAGCTTGTGTGGACGCTACCGCACTACTTGATCAACAAAAAGAGCTTCACTACTGAAAAGCTATTTGATTCAGAAAACAGCGAGGCTACCACCACGCTCCTGAGAAATGTAGTTAAACTACTTGTAGCGACGCTACTGCCCAACACTGGTGTCTAATATTCAAGTGTGTGCATGTATTGATTTGTTGTCCTTGTTTCACCCACACTTCTTTAGAAACAGTGGTGTTAGTGTGCAAGATCCGTTCTCCGAAGGCAGTGATCCAGCCTTCCAAAAGCGAGGCCCCATGCATGGAGATGCCACCTCTCGAATGCAGTTTGACACCAGTAAGGATCCCTATGGAGCTCCC
Source organism: Semotilus atromaculatus (assembly GCA_031834385.1). Taxonomy (NCBI): domain Eukaryota; kingdom Metazoa; phylum Chordata; class Actinopteri; order Cypriniformes; family Leuciscidae; genus Semotilus; species Semotilus atromaculatus. The sequence continues at coordinate 27,400,441 of JAULUF010000010.1, read as the reverse complement.
AGGAAAGGTGTGTTGTTGCTGCTGTAATTACTGTGTATGGGGCTGGTTTCACATTTCTGCTCACTGCTGCCTCCCTGTGCTCCATTTACTAGAGCTGTATTCATTATTTTCTTGGACATTGCTGCCATCTAGTGTATGCAGGTTAAAGCCAGCATGAAATTAAAATTGACCTGAATATTACGTTTCATTGAATATTCTTTAGAAATGTAAATACTCTTTCATGTTCTTTATCTTCCTTGCAGTTAAAAAGTGTTAATTTGTTTTCAGGTGGCTCTGAGTCCTTCATGCCAGGGCAGATGCCAGGCAGCGGCATGCAAGATATGTATCCACGTGGCCCGCCCTCAGGAATGGGTATGGGTCCACGACCCCAGTACTCCTACAACCCTGGTTTTGAGAGGAGGTAAGACAGAACACCTTGGTGTCAGTTCATTAACTGCATAAAAACAATGCAAACATCAAAATCAGTACGCCAAATTTATTTAATGCTTATGTTCACAGGCCAGACCATGTCATGGGACAAGACGGGGGAATTGCCCCCCCTGGAAACCAGAACAACATGGTACCTTCCAATAGTGATCCCAGCATGTTCTCTGGCAGTAGATATGCCTCCCATCAGAGGTAAGAAGTGGCTATTGTTGACTAGTTTATATGAATGCATATGGTGTATAGAGCTGTAGTTTATTATTATATGTTTTACTGTAGACATGGACATGACGGCTATGGGCAGCAGTACCCTCACAGCATGCCATATGGTGCACATGGGATTTACCCCCAACAGCAGGTCAGCCATTAAATGTGATCAGAATTGATCCCTCTTTTATGCTGAGAGTTAGAGAGAGTTTGTGATAATTCTTTATGATTTTTCATTTCATTGTGGTTTGGGGTGGGACAAAAAATATCGATAGGGAAATATATCGTTGTCCTTCTCCGTGCTATACGAGAATTGATACGCTGGCGCTAAATATTGATATTTTCATTAATAAAATAAGGCGCTCTATATAGATTTCCCTGCTCCCAGCGTCGCTACTTCATGGCTCCTCGAGGTGGCACTCAACATATGAATGAGGGAAACTAGAACATTAGTTAACTAGCCAGACAGCAGTGTGAGTAAAAGAATAGATGCTCCAGCCACGTTTAAGTCCAAAGTCTGGAAAACTTGCACTTAACCTTTTCACTTGCGTTTTATTTTCATAGTTGGACAGATATCGTGATGTATCATTATAGGATTGTCTAGCAATATTATCGCAGAATTGCTGTATCATGATATTACGGTATTGTGAGCCATGTATCGTAACGTGAGGTACCCTGTGATTCCCACCCCTAAATGTAGTAATTATTTATGCTATATTAATACTTTATTTTGACACTTTGTTTATTGGCTGTTGCAGGGTTATAAGCGGCCTGGGGAAGGGATGTATGGCCCTCCACCTAAGCGGCATGAGAGTGAAGCCTATGGTATGCAGTACGGGGGCCAGCAGCCTGACATGTACAACCAATATGCTTACCCAGAACGTAGGCCCATGCAAAGCCCGTTCCCCTATCAATATGGACGTGATCGCATGCAGCCAGGTGGACAGGGACCTCCTCAGCATAGCATGATGAGTGGTGGACCACCCCCATCCTCTAACTCCAGCGGTGGGCATCAGGGGAACATGTGGCACACCAGGCACGACATGAGCTATCCGTACCCCGGCCGGCAGGGTCATGGGGCCCCCTATCCCTCCATGAGCCGTGGAGACGATCCAGAAGTCAGGGCTAGTCAGGACAGTCAGTGGCCTGGTCAGCGTCAATCACCATACCCACCACACTCTTCATCTGCTTCCAGCTCCATGCCCCCCATGGTTAGCCGGCAACCATCTTCCTCCTACCAATCTCCTCCAGCAATGCCAAACCACATCTCTCGTGTCCCAAGCCCTGCACCTTTCCCTCGGTCTGTGGGTGGCTCTATGTCACCCAATAAGGCTCACATGATGGCCTCTATGAAGCAGATGCAAAAGCCGGGTGGCCCAGGCTCCATGCCAAGTTCTCAAAATGGTGGTATTTCTGGGCAAGGCTTCCCAACAATCCATCGGGATTACCCATTGGACTCTGTTGAGGCCACACAGCCCCAGCTTAAACCCCGCCGAAGGTTAACTTCCAAAGACGTTGGTATGAAACCCTTTTCCAGTGATCATATATTTTTATTTAATTGGCCTGGTTATGGCAAGGTTCTTAAAAATGCTTGTAAATCTTGTAGGCACACCAGAGGCTTGGCGTGTGATGATGTCCCTGAAGTCTGGGTTGCTTGCAGAGAGTACATGGGCTCTAGATACTATAAACATATTGCTCTATGATGACAACACTGTGTCTTCCTTTGGCCTATCTCAGGTAAGTATGGACCAGGGACTGTTGGGTTTTTAAGCTTAAAAGTTAAAAGGGTAGGAAATTATTGCAGAGGTCTTGTATCACTTTTTGCAATTTTGTGGTAATATTTAATAGCACTTTATGATAAATAATAGGCTTTAATAATGTAATAGATTTTGTGTCTTTTGCTTTTCTAGATGCCCGGTTTCTTGGAGCTCATTGTTGAATATTTCAGAAGGTGCTTAATCGAGATCTTTGGGATCCTCGAGGAATACGAAGTTGGATCAGAGGGTCAGAAAACTCTACTCGGCTCATGTTCAGAACCTACAGAAAAAGAGCAACCTTCCAATCAAGACCTAAAAAACCAATCCCTTACAGAACAAGTGGAGAAGCAATTAGATACGGAGCCTGAGAAACCTCAGCCCAGCAGCTCGGCAGCACTCATTATAGAGAAAAAGGAAGAGTTGGCAGAGGGTAAGGCTGATGAAGAAGAGAACAAAATTGGTACAGAGCCATGTCCTCCAGTGGAACCCAGACCCAAGCAAGCCAGTAAGTTTGACAAGCTCCCAGTGAAAGTTGAGGAGAGAGAGGCTGTGGCTGATTCTGTGGAGGATCGATCAGAGCTGCTAGGCCTGGCCGGGGAGTTCACCAGTGGTCTGTTACATTGGAAAGCAGGAGGAGGGGACTCCACTGCCCACATCCAGACCCATTTAGAGAGTCGTGGGGAAGAGGAAGAACAGAAGCCCTTAGAGAATCAGGAAGGTGTGCAGGCACTTGGAAAAGAAACGGCTGAAGAGGAGCCCAGGAGGAAAGAGGAACTGAAAAGAGAACTTCCAGGCCCTTCAGAGGAAAACTTGACAGCCACTGTAGATGACATGCTAAGTTCTCGACCAGGGCTGCTATCAGGAGGTGAAACTCAGACATTCCTCTTCCGCAACAGAGAGAACAACAGCAGCATTACTTTGCTGGAAGATGAGCCCCGATGCTGGGATGAAGCCCCTCTTTCAGTAGCCGAGGGCTGGCAAGATGAGTTGGCCAAGCGCTGCATCTGTGTGTCCAATATCATTCGTGGACTCTCCTTTGTCCCTGGCAATGACAGCGAAATGGCTCGGCACCCAGGTTTAGTGCTCATTCTTGGAAAACTAGTGCTTCTGCACCATGAGCACCCTAAAAGAAAAAGGATGGTGCCTACCTACCAGAGAGAGGAAGAGCGAGGTCTGGCTTGCAGCAAGGATGAATGGTGGTGGGACTGCCTTGGTGCCTTGCGTGAGAACACCTTGGTCACCCTTGCCAACATTTCAGGACAGCTAGACCTGTCTATTTATCCAGAAAGTATCTGCCTTCCGATTCTGGACGGGCTGCTCCACTGGATGGTGTGCCCTTCAGCAGAGGCCCAGGACCCCTTTTGCACGGCAAACGGCTTCTCCTCGCTTACGCCGCAGAGGCTTGTGCTGGAGTGTCTGTGCAAACTGAGCATCCAAGACTCTAATGTTGACCTTCTGCTGGCCACTCCTCCTTTTAGCAGACAGGAGCGCCTCTTCGCCACGTTAGTGCGGCATGTCGGTGAGCGAAAGAGTCAGGTGTGCCGCGAGATGGCCGTAGCTGTTCTCTCCAATCTTGCACAGGGTGACCCGACAGCGGCCCGAGCCGTAGCCCTGCAGAAGGGCAGCGTGGGAGCCTTGATAGGCTTCCTAGAGGACAGTGTTTCCATGGCACAGTATCAGCAGAGCCCTCACAGTCTCTTGCACATGGGACACTCCACCCATCCTGAGCCGCCCAGCATCAACATGATGTGCCGAGCCGCCAAAGCCCTGCTGGCCATGGCCCAAGTGGAGGAGAACAGGCCCGAGTTTGTGCTCTTCGAGAGCAGGCTTCTTGATATCTCGCTGTCCTCCGTGCTGAACTCTGGCGTGGCGGCCATCCTGTGTGAGGTACTGTTTAAGCTTGGCCGCTCGTGACACGCACAAAGGAGCCTAGAGTGCCATCATGGGAACGCGCGGCTGAGCTGAGCCACAGAGATCACACACAACTGTTGGTGTTATATTTTTATTTAAGGAAAAGAACACAATCAAAAATTTTTTTTACATACAAATGAATATATAGAGAATATATATAGCTCCTCTGCCCCATTTCCCAGTTTTCATTTTGGATTTTTAAATGATTTTAATACAGATATTTAATACTTGGTCTTTTTGTTTTTTCTATTCTTTTTTTATTTGTTTGGTTTCGTTTCATCTGTGTATTTTCTTTCATTTGTTTTAACCAAAGTTGGCATCTGATACACGTTTTTAGAGTATTTTGCTCTCAGAATGTTTTTAATTGTTTTGATGCAGTGTTCTGTTTGTTTTCTTGTGGGACTTTGTTTATTCGGGGAATGCAGATTTATTTAAATTGTGAGACATGTTGTAGATAGAACTTCTCTTGCAAAGTGTTGCGATAAAAGAAAAAACAAAACAAAAAAAAACACTGATTTTAAGACTTACATGTATACAGCTCTGAAAAAAGCATTGTGCAATAGATTTAGCTGGCTCAGAGGGGAGATGATGAAATGTGAATGACCACAGGCAATGTTCTGATCTGACCTCCAGTGTTGCACTGTTTCACCACACCAGTATCTGAGGGTCAAGCGAGTGTTGGTTTCTAATCTTGCTTCAATATAAGTGCAGCCGCAGAGGGTCCTCTCTCTCTGACGGCAAACTCAAAAGTGCTTCGGTTACCCCTCTTCTCTATACTATATCCACGGGTCAATTTGTATATAGGAACTGTACATTAAATGGGCCCCATTTCACATTTTTGTTTCCTCCAAGAGATGTGGTATTATACAAAGTGAGTAGTTAATGCTACATGCTATTGACATTTGCAAATTAATATTAAGTCATTGTTTTCAGGTGAGGATAGTCTTCAAACATGTAAGGGGCCGTTCACACAGGGTGAGTTCTTGCATTCGATCTGCACTATTTTTTTAATTGTTGGTCATATGTGCACATCATGCCAAACAGACTTATTTGGTCATGTAGCTGCACCTTGCTGTTTTTCGGTGTTTTTAAAACCCAACGTCAAGTTGAAAATGGTTAGTATTTCGAAATGTGCACAGCAGATCAGTATCGGTTTTTACAACAATGGACCAGTCAGATGAATTTGGGTGCTGGAAAAGCATCTCCAGTGAATTAAGGCATGTACATTAGCAATTGTGTATGGGATTTAATGCGCCTGTAAACCCACCTGTTCAGTTCAAGAATGTATTCTGTGTGAACGCCCCCAAAGACTTTCCTGTATGTCCTATAATGAAGTGCTGTGTGACAAGAGATAGCAATGGCTCCCTCTAATGGCCTTAGGTTTTTTTTTTTTTTTTTACAGGCTAACTGAACGACGTCTGATGGCATAAATGTAATTCAATGTGAAAGTTACCCCAAAATGATTTAATGATTTTAACAAAAAATATGTACAACTCTTTATGTAAGCTCTTTTTGCTCCATATGATTTGATGACCATTGTTTATTCAGTATAAAGTCTTTATACATGTTCCACATGTTAAAAGTAAATGTACATGAAATTTGGTCGAGCACTGTGAACGTTGTTCTTCAGTGTTGTTTTTATTTTTTTTCCGTGTCACAGAGAGGCCAGAAAAGTCACAAGTATGTACATCATTAATATTGTAATATTTAAGAAGCAAAAAACGTAATTCACTGGCGATTAAGGTTGATGGGTAGACGTTTTTGGCCGGTCTACCCACCCAGTGCTCAATGCTGCATTTGTCACATCCATATTTTAACCAGATTACATGCCCTAAAAAAAGCACAAACACTCTTACATTATCTAAGGGAGGGATGTTTTTTAGTTCCTCTTTAGTTGCTGCAGGGCACATGTTTCTGTCCTTTGCCTCTTTTCTAGGAAAATGTGCTTTTTACAGACAGCCTGGAAACATCTTTCAAAGACCGTTATTAGACCTTGCAATCACATGACCCCAATTTAACACAATAGCTCTTTTAATTCGATACGTTTAATGTATAAACACCACTAGCCAAAGGGCAGTAATGTTATTTGCAAGGACCACAAATGCTCCAAAAGTATGGTTACCAAAAAAAAAAGCCAATGTTTTTAGTTGGACTGCAAAGAATTGACCTGGCAGATGTGAATTAAATAACTCATAATTGAGATTGCAGTATGTACAAGCATAATACTGCCAAATCTTTTGGCTCAGCTCTTGTAAAATCCAGTGGGGTCCAATAAATGAAGGCGAACACAACCACGCCGAGTCCTTCAGGCCTTCTCCAGTTGCTGGGTCAAAAATGTCTGATTGAACCGACCCGTTGCCTCACACTTGACCAGGACTGACCATCAGATAAATGGTATTTCCAGACAGTCAGTTAAGGCTGCGTTCTTGAAAATAAATAGCAATTTCTTATCATTTTGACTTGAAGATGGAATTCCAGTCAAATGGAGCAGAATTCGCCTCTTCATTTTTGGGGATAGCGGGGAAAATGGATTGCATTTTCTGGCGAAAATCCTTCAGCTGCAATAGAGAAATGATATACATTAAACAAAGGTTGCAGATTATAGTGGGAAATAAATGAAAGTGGGCACATGGCATTTAAAGCCATCACTTTTATCAGGTACGTACACTGTGGACACCCAGGGCCTTCCAAACGGTGAGGCTGAGGAGGCCGACGCCACACCAGGCGTAAAGTGAACCCCATCCCAACGCCCGCAGCGCTAGAGACGCCCCGCTCTCCGGCACCGCAGCAGTTCCCACTACACCCTGAGCACATCCACAGCAAAACAGATCTGTCGGCGCATTGTACTCAAATATTTTGTTCCGTATGCTTTGCACAATTTATCGAAATATCGCAAATGTACATATCACGATTTGCATATATATTTAGATAACTGCATGGTTTTAATACTCCAAAAGTTTTAGGTTGATGCTGAGAGTAGACTGGACACATGACTGTTACATACTTGCAATGTTTATATGTGAATAAAAGCCTAAATTCAGTTTGTTCATCATATAAAGCGATCGAGACTCTTCAGAAAGTTTAGACTAAACCGCTCGATTCATATGGATTCGTTTTACGATCTCTTTATGAACTTTTTGAAGCGTCAAAGTGGTAGTTGCGTAGCTGTCAATAAAGGGACAGAAAGCTCTCAGATTTCATTAAAAACTTCATTTGTGAGAAGAACATAAGTCCTACGGGTTTGGAACGACACGAAGGTGTGTGACTGACAGAATTTTCCTTTTTGGTGAAGTGAAGTGCTCATGCGCACAGAAAGCCGCCTCTCGGACAGCACATAATCCCCAATTCAGTTCACTTCCGCAGATTATATGGCCAAATTCACACTAAATGATGTCAAAATATTCTTGGTGAGTATTCACATCAACACATTCAGTTATGTCTTAAGTGCACGTGTAACAATATATTGGATCTGTGTAGATCTTAGTTAAAGTGACAGCAGCCTAATAAACCTGCTTTCATCTGTGTGCTTTATTAATTAAAAGAAAGAAAATCACTCAGCGCTCTTAACTGAATAACTTTTGTAGCTTTAATACGAATTAGTATACATTTAATTCATACAGAGAAGACTAAGCAGTACTTTATTTTTACATGATTGTCCAATTTTTGTTAAATAAACCTAATGTAGGCCTACCTGAAACCCTGAACCCACTGGATCACACTGATGTTTAAATGACACTTGCAGTTTGTGTAATGCTACAGTAAAACACTGCTGTTCACAATGCTTTCTTCTCACAAAAACGAATGTGAAACATGTTGATTATATTAAAGCATTATCGTATCGCATATCGAATATACCATTATTTAATGCGTTATCATTTTTCTTCAATATCGTGCAGCCCTAGTATGCTACCAAAGTACCACAAGTAAAACTGTTCACAACCCATTTTACTTTTGTAATCTGATTCATTATGAATGAAACAGGAAAGGGTAATAAGGGCCTCGATTTTATCTATCAGGCAATAATTGGATCATGGAAATTGAGCGTTAATTGAATCATAACGACATCCGTTAGTAATTTCAGAGGAAGAACATGCTGCTGTGTTTTGGTAAACACTTTCTTAGGAATAGCAGACACTGATTGATTTTTCACAACCAAACCAGTATTAAAACGTGCAAAATAGGGTCAATTTTGACTTCATCTTCACTTTCAGGACTGAGCTTCACCAAACCCCATTTCTTCTCAGATTTTGGAAGCATTCAAGAGTGAAAAGCCTCAAAGACAACTGCAACCGCTCTAATATTCCTCCACAGTAGAAGAACTTTTGGGAATTGATGGTCACAGCGCTTTGAGTGAAAATCGCTATATAAATGTAATGAATTCATTATTATAGCTATTTTTAGCTATCTTCCAACCGAAATGGGGAGTTGTTTCAAAAAGTAAGTTATTATATATTGACGAAAAATTTATGTATTTATGAATGGTGCATAAGATCAGGATCATATTTTAAGAAATTAAATAGGGTTGATTTTGATTTCATGTTCACTGTAACGGCTAACGGAACAAAATTGTAAACGCAACACTTTTGTTTTTGCCCCCATTTTTCATGAGCTGAACTCAAAGATCAGACTTTTTCTATGTACACAAAAGGCCTATTTCTCTCAAATATTGTTCACAAATCTGTCTAAATCTGTGTTAGTGAGCACTTCTTCTTTGCCGAGATAATCCAGATACTGACTGGTTTTCGGACCCCCTCCCCCCCATACAGTAAAACGGCACATTTTAGAGTGGCCTTTTATTGTGGCCAGCCTAAGGCACACCTGTGCAATAATCATGCTGTCTAATCAGCTTCTTGATATGTCACACATGTGAGGTGGATGTATCTCGGCAAAGAAGAAGTGCTCACCAACAGATTTATGAACAATATTTGAGAGAAATAGGCCTTTTGTGTACATAGAAAAAGTCTTAGATCTTTGAGTTCAGCTCATGAAACATGGGGGGAAAACAAAAGTGTTGCGTTTATAATTTTGTTCAGTGTAGTTTGTGTACAGAAGTCTCAAAAAACTAAACGGATGTTTCAGACAGTCAGTCACCGTTAACAACATTAACTGCTTTAAAGTAATTGAGTCTTTTTACTGCTCTACACATTAGATTGGCTGTTATTAGAGCTTTGCATGTAGGCATATTTTACCGTTTTTAACAATAAAAATGTAATACAAATTTGACACAAAAAAACAGATAAAATCCTTAATGCTATTTTAAATTATATTTATTGAAATCGAATTTTTCTTTTTTACTTCCTGTGGAGCAAATGAATGAGATCTTTCACCCTTTTATTGAAAGCCTGATGAAACCTGGAAATCTATTCAGTCTAATACCATATTTATCCTCAACAAGCTGCATATTTTGATATTTCATGCATGTTGACACTGCCCTGGAACCAGAGCTATATAGCAGGACACAACATTTCTAGTCAAGTAATGGAACTGGACAAGACATATGATCCGTCTCCTCACCTTATATTGGATTTAGCCACTTAAAAAACATTTTTGGCAAGACGCGTGTTTACTGATGTGGGATAATGGGTTTAAAATAGGAATGCAAAAAGCAGACAAATAAGAGTCTGTTCATTTCTGGGTGTATGTTCAAAACAAGTGATAAAACAGAATCGATGTCAGCATTTACGCAATGTCTAATTGTATTAAGTTAACCGACGTGAGCCTGGCGTGCTCTGCTGATTCCAGGAATAACCAGAGCACAAAACAGCTTCAAAGAACTAGATTATACTGGAAGCAGAGGAGCACTGATGATGCCACATTTTAGAATTATTTCAGGACTATGAAGGAGTATAACACAATATTAAATGGGTCCCAACGATTTGGCCAAAAATCCAATTGTGATTATTTTGAACCATATTGTGATTGTTTTATGAAATATGGATATTGTAACTTGAACTGAGATATGATTAGTCTAAGATCTCAGTTTTCTTTGTATTCACATTGAATCTGCACTTAAAAGTTAATTTTGGTCTACTTAATTGTGACAGGCTTGAGTATATTATTGTAATTTAAAAGTAATAATAATTATAATTATAATAACAAGAATATATATATATAATTTTTTATTATGACAGGGTCACTTTTCATTTTTGTTGGAAAACTGTAGAGTAAAATATTAGTTGTTGTTAATAATTATAATAGGATTTTTTTTATTCCACTAAATTATGACAGGGTCCTTTTTCATTTACACTTCTGTTGGAACACTGTTGAGTTGAATATTATAGTTGTTGTTATTTTTAAGAACAATAATATTAATAACAACAATAATATGATTAATAATAATAATAAGATTTTTGCATTCCACTTAATTATGACAGGGTCATTTTTTATTTACACTTTTTTGGAACACGGTTGCATTAAATTATTGCTGATACTAATAATAACATGATAAATCATTATATGATTTAAAAAAAATATTTCACTTAATCATGATCATTTTAATTATGGTCATTTTTCATTTACACGCTTGTTGGAACACTTGACTCAAACATTATAACAATAATAACAAAATTTAACGACAGAAATATATTTAATTAATATTTTTCCACTTTTTATATGGCATTCTGGTGGAAAACTGAAGGAAGTTTTTCCAGTTGAGAAAATCCCGATACCTTACTGAACCACTCCGGACTCTTCTTCTTAGCCAAGGCCAGAGTGGAGCCGAAGCCTGCGATCACTCCCGCTGTGCCGACGCTAGCCAGGAACACACCACCTGAACACAACACACTCACATTAACACTACTGCACGTACAATAACGTGACAATAATATACACCTCAACAATAACATAATAGCCATTGGATTTAAAGCAGAAGGGACAGCAAGCATGTGGACTGAGAGCAGCCAGACCTAATAATAATATAATAACAAAAAAAACATGGTCATAAATAATAACCAAACATTTGAGTAAAAAAGCACTGAAAATGAAATTTGTTCACATTTGCCATAATTTAGAAATATGTAGGCATTTAATAATTTATTTAAGACATAAATGCTGATAACAGTTTTTTTATGGTTACAAAAATGCCTCTGGCTTTTATTTGTATTATTATTTGTTCAAATGTTGAATGGTTCTAATTAAATATTAATTAAATGTGCCAAATCCACTTAAATATAGTTTGCATTTACATTAAAGATCGCAAAAATTTATTTACATCTCTGAAAAAGATTGATAAAAATATTTAATTAAATTATTGCTTAAACCTGGTCATCAAGCATATTTCCAGTAGTTTATAATTTGTAACATTTCTGCTGTTTGTCTACTTAATCATAGTTTCATTCGGACATTCGATTCAAATCAAACTCGAGAATCGCTCGGACCAATTCAGTTCGATTCGTGAACGAACCATTAGGACATGGTTCACCCTGGCAACTTATTTGTATTCGTGTATCTTTTGTCTTTTTTTCATGATTATCTGTATTCCTAAAATGCTTTGTAATGTTTAATAAAAAAATAATAATAAAAAAAAAACATGGCAAGTTCACTGAAAAGAATCGACTCATATAAAGATTTGTTCACGAATCCTACTACATCACTACATGCGAATCAAAAGTGCCAGAAATGTAGAATGTAGCGAATATATGGACCATACATCATACGACATTTAACATGTTTATCTAAGTTTTTGATTTAATATTATGTGACTTATCAGACTAAGATAAGTTAACCAAATTGCTGCTTCATGAGTGACGTCAACGGATAATTCATAAAGCGTCTGCGTGTTCATAACGATGCTCGCATGTGCTATCAAAAATACATCAAACCTTTAATCAATTGTGATTTGTCGTCTTCAAGAGTGTCATTGACTGTCCCGCTCGCGCTCGCCTGCTCCACTGACATCTTGAACGGGTGCGACTCACACACGAGTCCGGTGGAAACACGTCAGGCGGAACCTTTCACATTACAGCGATTAAAAAAATATTTTCTTTACAGCATTTCACTGGACAAAAATGTCGTTATAAGCGCGCGCACTGTTACATTCTGATTATTCATTGAAACAAGAGACAAATCAAAATAAAGGCAGGGTAACAATAATGCTGCAGAGGTTTATGAGTGATCAACGGTTGCGTTGTGCTGATTGTGCGTTTATTTGTGTGTATATAAATAATCAAAATATAACGTAATGTTATGGAACTAGATGTGTCTGTGAGAGGAGGACTGAGATTCTGCGGATCAGATCGGCTGTGTTTCAAAACTGAGTGAGCTGCCTACCTAGACAGCATTCGGGGCATCGCGGACAGACAGCTGTCTAGTAATGTCTTTTTACAGTAAATATTTATTTTATTACATATTTTTTTATTGATGCTACTACAAGCTGGATACATTCAGAATCTGCATATGATTGCAAAAAAGAAAAAGAAAAGACTGAGAGGGGCATACTGTAGGTATGAATGTAGTTCGTTTTTCCAGATTTTTGTAGATTTTAAGACACGTACTCAAAAATGCGGTCTAGCTAGAGCACAATTGGTTTTGAGACCTACACTCAAATACTGTCTATAAAGGCAGGTCACTTGTTTGTGAGCGAGTGCACGCGAATATGCTGCTGCCTACATAGACAGCTCGTTATGATTTGAGACGCGCCGCTGTTTATAGGGTCATCGTGTGCTGTGATCTCACGCAGTTCACGCGGTGATCTACTCCATCCACATCCTGCGATAGTCTCTCTCTTGTCTCTCGCTCCTTCATCATTATGGATATAGATTATTAAACGCCCACCTTTGATTGTTTGCTGTTGTAATATCCTGCGCGCGGCGGCAGAACTAGATATTTAGATGGCGTTCAAGCAATAAAGACCCTTTCGCGAACGGGATTACGAGGACATAGGAAGGACGTTTTTTTGACGTTATTTTCCAAATCATTTGAGTGGATTTAGAACCGTATCAAATGAGTAACAATCTTTGATAACGCTACATTTCTGGGCATGATGTCCACATGCCCCTGTGTCCTGGAGCGCATCCTGTTGTGTTGAGGATAGACATCTGCAATGAAGGAGTTATCCAAACAAACATGCGAACCAAACACTCGGATCTTATTTCAAACCCATCGTTTCGGATGTAACTATTAGCATTTTTAATGTAGCCTAATGCAATTAAGTCATTGAAGATCTCAATAAAACATGGAGCTGAGAAGATGGTTCCTTGATTCCAGTCCCACGCTTTTCCTTGACTGGGTTGTTTAGGCTAATGCTGGCTTCCTCCATCAGATCAGAGATGTTTCTTCAAGACCCAGCTGTCTCGTTAATTCCTTGAGGACATTTGAGTTACTGATTCACTTGTGTTGCTTTAAAGTTTTGTATTATTGCTGGTGTGTAAATGACAGGCAACATGCAATTTGGGGTTGAGGAGCCCATCCGTGAGTGCCAGTACAACCAGATCTGCACACACAACTCCTCACCCATGGACACCCCGCACACCAAGAAGAGGAAGAGCAAAAGGAAATGGCAGGTTTTTCCTGGCCGAAATAGGTTTTACTGCAACGGGCGGATCATGATGGCCAAGCAGACCGGAGTCTTCTACCTTACCATGGTTCTCATTTTGGTGACAAGTGGCCTCTTCTTTGCCTTTGAGTAAGTACTTTGACCCACTGGAGTTCTCCTCTCTACCCCAGACACTACCACAATGTTTGTAGGCCATGGACACTCTTAAAAATAAAGGTTTGTTATTTGCATGTATAGTTTAATAAGGAACCTTAAAGGGATAGTTCACCTAAAAATGAAAATTCTGTCATTATTTACTCACCCTCATGTCGTCCCAAACCCTTAAGACTTTTGTTCATTTTTCGTACTGATGAAATGAAAATCTTTTTGATGAAATCTAAGAGCTTTCTGTCCCTCCATTGACAGATATGTAACTACTGCTGTGACGCTTCAAAAAGTTACACAAAAACTAATCCATATGAATCGAGCGGTTTAGTCCAAATTTTAGGAAGAGACACGATCGCTTTATATGATAAACAGATTTAATTTAGGCTTTTATTCACATATAAACATTGATCAGCGAACATAAACAGAAGCTCAAATGAACCTCTTGCTGAAGCTCAAACGAGAATGAACATCATTGGTTCGCACACGTCAAGCAAACATCAGTTTATTACAACTGATGTGTGAGTTGATGAATGTTTATTTGTGAATAAAACCCTAAATTAAATCTGTTCATCATATAAATCGATCGTGTCTCTTCAGATGATTTGGACTAAACCACTCGATTCATATGGATTAGTTTTTCAATGTCTTTATGAACTTTTTGGATTGTCAAAGTGGTAGTTGTGACTGTCAATGGCGGGACATAAATCTCTCAGATTTCATCAAAAAGATCTTCATTTGTGTTCCAAAGATGAATGAAAGTCTTATGGGTTTGGAACGACATGAGGGTGAGTAATTAATAAAATGTATGGTATTTTGGGGTGAACTATCCCTTTAAACATCCATAGAACCTTTTCAATGCACAAAATGTTCAGATATAAAGGTTCTTCAAATGAAGTTCTTCGCACTAAGAAAAATGGTTAAAAACATGAAAGATTCTTTAATGGCCTTTTTCAAAACTTCCACATTGTTCTTTGAAGGACCTCAGCGCAGGACGTAAATACCATGGTGTGTGAATATGGAAATCACTCAGTAATTGAGTTTGATCATTATGATTTGATTACCGTTGATTAAGTCCAAAAATAGGCAGTGCTTTCAAAACGTGAAGACTTCTATCCCACGTTCATGGAAGTAGACATTATGTAAGCAGATCAGTAGTATAGCCTAGTCCCTTCTGTTGTACTTTTCTCCATTGCTCTTGATGAAGTGAGCTCTGGGCTTCTTCATACCTGGTGGTCTGTGATCCTGAAGTGCAGCTCCACTCAAGCCAGTGCAGTAATTCACACATTTACAAGAGGTAAATATAGTGTGATTGAATTACTTCAGTCCACGTAACTTCCAACACACTGCAGGCTGTGAGGAACTCCTTGTGTGAAGTTTAACCAACCTAGAGTTGAAGCTATTGACGTATGACATTTGGATTCCTGACATTTCGGAAGATCTTTAGACAAGAGAGCCTTATCCCCAGAGTCTTTGGGGGAGTTTGCAGTTAAAACCCTATATCAGGTGGTATGAAAATGCAATTTTTTTTCCTGCGCACTCGAAGCATGTTTGCCTGTAACCCTCGGACGGGTGTTAAAGACTCTCTCAGTGGGATCCTGTGGATAAGAGATGTGTGGAGCAGAGATTTTCCAGTCCCATCCCCCACCTCTCAAACCCCATACATTCCATACCACAACTTCCAAAACACAGACGTGGTGCGGTCCTGTTTCCATGGCAACGGGTTCCCTTTTCCCGATCTTTGTGTGCTTTTGGAGCAGCCCCGTGTCTCCTAGGAAACAACAGGACGGCCCAGCCCACGGTTGTATTTTCTGTGCTTTAGGGTTAGTCCTGTCATGCTTTTTTGAAATGATTATAAAGTCATTACGGATGTTTTTGTGAGCCGTTTTAACCCAGTTAGCTGGAGCTACAGATGAAAACATGGTGAAAGGCAGTTGCATTGGTCTGTTGCGCAGTTCAAACCAAGCCGTTTGCTCGTCAATCATTTTCAGCAGTTAATAATGGTTATGAGGTTGTGTCATGGGCAGGAGTAAAAACAGTAAATAGGATTCAGTCAGACTGGTTGACAGCGGACAGGATGGATCAGTGTAGGGCAAGCAGTAAAAATAACTAAATTTAAAGCAATATTAGTTTAAAACCACCGGTTTCGATCTATTGACAGCATCCTTGACATTTTTACCAAAGGAAATAACTTTGTGGGTTAAGACATAACATTACGACATATGTTGTTTTGATTGATACTGGGAAGCTGCTTTGATGCAATCTATATTGTGAAAAGCGCTATATAAATATACTTGACTTGACTTGTAACTACTTTTTATGTTACTAATGATACTTTTGACTGGGCACAGTTTGCTCCATGTTCTTTCATGATCATGTTTACCAGCTTAACTTTGTCGTGAAGTTTGATATGTGACTTGTAGCGTATAGCTTTGCATGGCTAAGCGATTTTATCAAACTAGCACTTGTTATATGTTAGCTTATATGTTAACACACACACTACAGTTCAAAAGTGTTTTGAAAGAAAATTTGGTTACACTTTACAACAAGGTCTCATTAGTTAACATTAGTTAATGTATTAACTAACATGAACTAACCATGAGCAATACATTTGTTACAGCATTTATTAATATTTGTTAATGTTAGTTAATAAAAAAAAAATCAGCAAGAAGGATCTTGTGAAAATGTAAACTATAAAATCTAAGTCTAAATGTATGGTTGCACTTTACAATGTTTTATTAGTTAACATTAACATGAACTAAGAATGAACAATACGTCTACAGCATTTATTAATCTTTGTTAATATTAATTTCAGCATTTACTACATTATTAAAAATCAAAAGTTGTATTAGTTAATACATTGTGAAGTAACACGAGCAAACAATGAACAGCTACATTTTTATTGACTAACATTGATAATGATTAATAAATACTGTAACAAATGTATACTGTATTGTTCATGTTGGTCAAGGCATTAACTAATGTTAACAAATGAGACCTTGTTGTAAAGTGTTGCCAAATTTACTAAATAAAACAAGTTCATTTTACTCAAGTACTACATTGTACTTTGTAGAAGAAAGTTAAATCAGTAACTGATAAAATTAAGCATAACTCAAACTAAACAAGTTACAGATTTCATTTCCCCAGCATGCTTTGGACTGTTAAAGGCCTAGTCCCAGACTAAAATGCATGTTTGAGCTGTTTTAACTAAAGGGGTCCTATTAGTGTGTAATGTTGCTGTTTGAGCAGTAAAAAGATCTGCAAGGTTACAAAGCTAAAGTCCAGCCCAAAGGAAGATATTTTATTTTAACAGAATCCACTTTCCAAGAACCACAATGAACAATGAATCTTATGAAGTCACAATGTTACCCGTTTAAATAATCCCCACCAAAGGTATACGCAGAAAGAAGGAACGCATTTTCTAAACTCATTTGTTTGACCTTCATAATGTTGACGGATTTAGAGTGGTTAATTTATTTTAAACACTGTTCCTGAACAGTAAAACCCAAACGTTTATCTTTGTGCTGCAAATTTGATGGAGAACAGTTTGTTTTGTTGCTTTTTTAAGCTCTCATTTTTGTGAGGCTGTTCACCGCTCCTTAGGAAAATGAACCATGGTTTTGTGTCCGATTACTGTTTGTATAACCATAGTTTTCCAACAAATATCGCGATTAAATGGTGGATAATATCATATCTATAATGTAAAAAAATTACAAAAAAACATACACTCGTATGAAACGTCCTGTGAAATCCGTGCTTGCTAAAGTCTGTGTTTGAAATCCGTTCTGCACGATCCTCTTGTTTGTTAACATTGTCAGGGTCCGAATCGGGTTTGAAATAGTTTGAAATTCATGCCATCATTAATATTTACACTAGTAAAGAACTTGCAGTTATGGAGGGGCGGGACATTTCCCACCAATCACAACACATTTATTTCATACTAAGTATACAACAAATCCATTAACGTATTTACTGACATATCGATTGAGGCTTGCTGATATAAATGTTATAATTAACATTTATTTGGAGTACTTCTTTATTGCACAATGCACATTTCTTAATACATTTCTTTAAATGCAAGATATGTAAAGTGTACCTAAAATATACTTGCAATATTTCCATTTTAGCACAATCAAATACTTAAGTATGTCTTTAGTTGGACCTCGTCACTATTTCTGGATAACTAAAGTAAAAAATTTAGCAAATTTTAAATATATCAGTTTAGTATACCAACAGTACAATTGCAGGGTATTTATATTAAGTACATAAATATGTAAATGTATTTGTTGTAGTCTTGGCATAAAATAACTGCATTTCAAACACATTTTGGTATATACATATTTTTCAAAAGGGTTGTCTGTGGTAATCATCACAGATACTCGAAGATTCCTTTTAAAGAAAAATTGTCGAATAATTTGTCTCTTGCTTAACGGGCAGATGAAAATACACGTGAAAAAAACATAGACTGCAGTAGTTCTTCTTTTTTTAGTATTGACTCCAAATTCAGCACAACAGCAAGTCTAGACGGTCTATAGTCTAGACTTTAGACTTTTGAATTCAGCAACTTTACTCTCCATGCAGAAAGTGTAACTTGATAATGGACTTCAACTCTTGCCACAGTGCATGTCCTTGTGTGTTGGGATGTAGTGACCCTGTACAACCTTTCTGTCCGTCACAACAACCTCAGAACTGCTCCTTGGAGACGAGTAATCTTCAGAGCTGTAAAGCTGACATGACAGCTAGAATCAGTGGTAAACACAATATGGCGTTCATAAAGGGTCCCTAGGGGATTGCTATTTTAACAAGCTAGTCGATAGCATCTGACCAATTTGGCTAATTCAATTGCGATGCCTAGTTGTGCTTAGCAAATTTAGCAGCCATCAGATTGCAGTGCAAGTCATTTAAAATGTTTATGTCCTGCAGTCTGAATACCATTATATATTATGGCAGGCAATTTTTTGGGCATTGTACCACAGACCATTTGCTAATGCTTTGAAACAGATGGTGGTACATTTCATTAACTTATAAGTGTACAAAGAACAAAGAAGCTAGATTGAATTTCTTTTTTAATATTTGTATTCCATGTCACAAAGAACGCAGTGGATTCAGGTTCTTCTCCTTTAGATTATTCATTGATGAGGTTCAGATTTTATTTGAACAGTCCTGTGTTCTGATTCTTGTCTATTATTTATTATAAAACAATCAATCAATCAATCAACATTTATTTATACAGCCCTTTACAACACTCAAAGTGAACCAAAGTGCTTTCCAGAAAAAAAAAAATGACAACAATATAATGCAAAATATAATAAAATATGTATAATGCCACAAAACAAAATTTAAAACAAAATGTATGTCACAAAGAAAACACAAAACAGGATGTCTAGGATGCTTATTATAGTCAACTGCATTTCTGCAGTGCTCACGTACAAAAAAGTAAAACACCTTTTTTACCGTATAACTGCACAGCACCCCTGCACTATAAAAATAACTATAAAAAAATTTC
Organism: Semotilus atromaculatus; assembly: GCA_031834385.1. Taxonomy (NCBI): domain Eukaryota; kingdom Metazoa; phylum Chordata; class Actinopteri; order Cypriniformes; family Leuciscidae; genus Semotilus; species Semotilus atromaculatus. The sequence continues at coordinate 27,381,000 of JAULUF010000010.1, read as the reverse complement.
TAGGCATCAGGAACTATATTTCTAGAGGAAACATGAAATTACTAAATAAAAAAAGATAGATTGCCAATAAATCATAAACTATTTTGAGATATTGGCTAATAACTGTGCTTGCTTAGCTGTTTTCTAAATTAGTATTAGATTTCCTTTGTATTAGTACCAGAATATACTAATATCCCTTTAAAATAATGCACAATTTCTGTCATTTTTAAAAATTTTAAAATTTTTTAAAATGTTCTGTAACAGAAGAAATAACAGAGTCTCGACTATTTTAATGAATTGCATTAGCCCATGGGTACGTTTACACAACAACCATATGCTTAAACCTGAGTTTTTCCTTCGAGTTTTCCGCGGTCAGACGACGCCATCGTCAAAACGCCATTCACACGGATCCGCGAAAACTAAAAACGCTGTATTCTGCTGCCAGGCCATTAGATGGCGATGTCACACTATAGAGTAGACTGAACACGTAATACATAATACAGCATGTGCATGACCTCATCGTCTTCAGAGATTCGCATTTTTGTTGTTTACACAGACAGTTTTCAAAAACTTGCACTTTTAAACCCATTTTCAAACGTTTGCATTTTCAGGCACGCCGTTGTCGTGTAAATGAACGGCCAAAACGCATCAAAAGTTTTACGTTTTTAGTTAAAAATGGTGTTGTGTAAACGGCACTGTTTTTTTAACCAGTCTGTTTTTGCAGTGCTGTTTTTATTTGATGCTTACCAACTATTCACTGCCTATTCACAATTAATCACGTTATTACACAAGTATTTATTACGTTGTAATAACACAGTTATAATGTTATTACATAGTAGGTTGACTGTAAGGGGTTTTGCTTTTTGCTAAAGCCAAAAGACAGGACCTTTAAAAAGAAGGCTTGACAGTTCTGCACGGTCATGAGCATACGGGCGGTCTGTAACTTTGGGGTTTAATCGCTGTGGCCTCTTCACATCTCATGTATTTACTGCTGGTGGGATTTACTTGCAACACTGCATTAAAAACTCACAGCCAGTTTTTCCCATTCCCTCTCTTCCAGCTGCCCATTCCTGGCATCAAACCTGACTCCTGCCATCCCGGCCATCGGAGGAGTGCTGTTCGTGTTCGTGATGGGAATGCTCTTGCGGGCGAGCTTCAGCGACCCGGGCGTCCTGCCCCGGGCCACACCGGAGGAGGCGGCAGACATCGAGAGGCAGATAGGTGCGAGGAAAGACAAGATCATCACTCTTCCTCTGTCTTTCCTGGTTCTGTTCTTTTTCACAGCTGAGTTTGCAGGCTCCGGTTGCAGGTCTGAGGGGATGCTCTCGGTTAAAGGAGACCGAAGACATTTGGTGTTATTCTCTTTTCTAGTTTGATATGAATAATGCATATGCTGCTCGCTCTCAGGTTTGCTGTCAGCACACTCCGAGTAATATGAAATCTGCTGAAATATTCATCCCTAGGAAAGATTCATGCTCCCTTAAAGTATTTGTTCATGTTATTCAGTCTGATAGTTTAATCAGTCACGAGTTAATGGTGGTTCACGAGTTGCTTTGGGTATTATTAAAGGGCCAGAAAGGACCACGGTGGAAGATTGAACAGTAGTTTCTTACGGTTTTCAGAATTGTACTGTGGAATCACTGCAGGCCAAGCCATTTTATGCCATAACATAAATTACTGGATTGACTTAATTCGCTTGCATATGAATCGCTGGTTGTAATTGAATGGAGTCACTGCTATAATGAGTTATCTGGGCTTTCGTTGAGACCCCAGTGGTGAGGAACTGGAATCACTGGGGCTGAGCCAGGAAGTGCACTTTAGCTCAGGTTTGTCATCTCGGGATATTGAGTTATGTGTCCATGCTGTTCGTATGAATAATATAGTAGGAAGTAAACACTGCTGTGAGCCCCGGTGGCGCTGTGTGCTGCTCAGGAGATGCATAGCGTGTTGAGGGTCACATAAGATGTGACGCCATTAAAGCAATAGTTTACTCAAAGATGACATTTCAGTCACAATCTTAAAATCCAAGAGATTTTTCTTCTATGGTACACAAATGGGAAGAATGTCCGTCGAGCTCTGAAATGATAATAAAAGCTCCATAAAAGTAGTGCCGGATTCTGAAGTCATGTGATAGCTTTGTGTGAGGGAGAGACTGACCGAAAATTAAGTTATTCGCTTCTTCCTCTCCACCGACTAGCTGAGACCACTGATGACATATTCCATTGATTCTTGTGTATCTTGTGACCAAACATCATTGACATCGATTTGAATGTTTTGAAAAGAAGTCTCCTATGGTCACCATGGCTGCATTTATTTAATGAAGTATAAAGTAAAAACAGTAATAGTGTGAAAAATTATTACAATTTTAAATAACTGATTTCTATAATACATGTTAAAATTTAATGTATCACTATCATTGATCATTACTCCAGTCTTCAATGTCACTTCAGAATCATTTTGTGCTCAAGAAACATTTCTGATTATCAATTTTGAAACAGTTGTGCTTCTTAAAGTCCCCCTCAGTCAATAATTGTATCCCTTAAAACTCATGTTTGATCACAAAAATTACATATTTAAATGGTTTTCCTTGAAGAAAAAAATGTCCTCATGCCTTAAAATAGTTTGAATGTAACTCTACACCCTTGCCTCATTTAGTATACGTGGTTCTATGAATATGCAAATCCACCCACTCACACCAGCTCAGAGATCCACTCGTTGATCTGATTGGTTACAAGGCAGTTTGTGACGCCAGAAACACCAACGATTTCAAACCGCGTTTTTGAGACTGTCTTTGGTTCACTGCAGTTTTAAAGAGAAAATACTCAGCAATGGTGTTGACTGATGAATTTGCACATGGTTGGTCTTAAAGCATATTAAAAAAATGCCACATAGAAATATAAACAACATTAAAAGCTTGATTTTAACCAGAGGGGGACATTAATATTTTTGTGAAAACTACAAATTTTACAGGATTTTTTAGGACAGCATTTAATAATAATCCGTTACTATTAAAGGTTATTTATATAGCGCTTTTCTAGGTGCTCAAAGCGCTTTACATATAGAAGGGGAAATCTCCTGACTGTTTTCATTTATTTGAAATGAATTTCTTTTGTAGCAAGGTCTTTACTTTAAAGAATCCCTGCTTAACACAAAACGAGTATTAATAAAAAATCAACTTTTACGGCAGTGTATATGATTTGAAGTTTAGAGAAGTTTTCAGTGAATAACAGTTTAAATCTCAGACATTTTCTCTCACAAAACAATCATTTGGTTTCTTAAGGTGGATGATTAAGCTATTTTCTTCTGGAAACAAACTTTGTTGCATTATTTTCATGTTATCACTGTGAAGCTGCTTGAAACAATCTGCATTGTAAAAAGCGCTATATAAATAAATGTGACACTTGACACTCAATATGAGTTGTTTAACTTATATAATATTATAAATTTGATAATTTAGTTTTACATGAATGGTTTTTGTACATTAGTGTGTGTGTGTGAGAGAGTGATATTAGAACATTTCACTTTCATAGAAGGGTTTTGAATAAAGGGTGAATGAAAAAAAGAAGGTCTTTATTTTAGGATGAATAATTGCTCTAAAGGAATTTTTCAGACTGACATGCGGTCGATTACCATAGGCAATAAATATGATTCGCCCTTCATTTTGCAACAAAAAAAAAAAAAACATGAATGTACAGTAATGCTTGCATGTAGGGATTCACAGATAGGAACATTTTGGCCGATACTGATAATTCTCCACATTTGAAGGCCGATAACCGATATATTGCCCGATACATCTAAATCCAAATTTTTATATAATTTTTGAGAGCCTGATCACAAAAGCAAAAGTCTCACTATTTAAAAGCCATGTCCCAAGCACACAATTACAATGTTTTCTTTTTAATTTTATGTAGCCTATATGACATTAACTGTATTTGACTTTTCTGAAGTGATTCCAATCATATTTCAAGCCATTAAAAAAAAAAAAAATCGCTTTAATATATCGGCCAAAATGTCATATCGGGCCGACAAGTAACACAAAAAATGAACACATATTGGCCGGTACCGATATGGTGACCAATATATCATGCATCTCTACTTGCATGTTGGATGTCTATGGTGTAAGACAAAATGGCCAATGGATTAATATTTTTTTTTAAAAACACACAATTTGGAAAGTACAGCCACTAGTCATTATACAAAAGATTGTAAACATTACACATATTTACAATAAATAATGTGATTTAGATAACTCGTGCTTCAAAACACCTTGTTCCATAGACTTGACACAGAAGCCGAGTTCATTCCTTTATACTGACGCACCACAGAGGACTTCCTCATCTTTCTTGATTTTCTGCCAGAATGTATCTCTGAATGGGTCTCGGGTCTGTTCTGGTTTCACAGATGCGACCAACGGCCCGAGCGGCCCAGGCTACAGACCGCCCCCCCGGACCAGAGAGGTGCTCATCAACGGTCAGACAGTCAAGCTCAAATACTGTTTCACCTGCAAGATCTTCCGCCCGCCGCGGGCCTCGCACTGCAGCCTGTGCGACAACTGCGTGGGTAAGCGTGTGTGTGTGTGTGTAAATATCTTTATATGATAGTCAGCATCATGCAAAGGAGTGCTAACATTGTGCCTTTCTCCTCAGAGAGATTCGATCATCACTGCCCGTGGGTGGGCAACTGTGTGGGGAGGAGGAACTATCGCTTCTTCTACCTGTTCATCCTCTCACTCTCCTTCCTCACGCTCTTCATCTTCGCCTTTGTCATCACGCACGTAATACTGAGTAAGAGTGCCGGCCGCCTACTTCCTTATATAACTTCAGCCTTCAGTGCCAGAACACGTGACCGATCTTATCTTACCTTATTCATTTAGCAGCGTTCGGCAGAACAAATCTGTGACTTAGCAGGCGCTTCATATGCAGGAAATATGAGTGTGGAACTTTTTCTGCTTGCTTGCGTTTAGCGATATAGCAGATCTCAAGAACTTAGTTTGTAGATACTTATAGTAGTTAGTACTTATGTGGTGATATTGAGAATTATGAAGTCTGTGAGGTTGTGTTCAGTTTATAACAATTTAGTGTAGTGACATGCCTGATTACTTTTCAGTGATGGTATACGGTTATGCAAATAAATGACAGGGTTACAATTTTTGCTTATATCGCAGAAACAAGTTTTGTTTTTTCCCCTAAACTAAGCAGAATGAACCCTCTGCTGCTCTTTTTTTTTCTTTTTTTTTTTCTAGTGTGCTTTATTTTTTTTTACTTCATTGGAATGGTACGAAACAAACAAATGGTCCAGCAAAAAAAGTGTCACACTTGTGCTGCTCGTGGTCAAAAGTGACCGCATTGGAAATTAATGGGAGATGAATTTTAACAAGTGAAAACCTTTGGTACTGCAGCCAAACAAAATCTTACTGAAAGCTTATTATTTTTAGATATCCAGCCTAAATGTGGAAAACAACTGGTTTAGATTTATGGCTTTGATTTTCTTGACGTTTTAGAGTAAAACGTGATTTTGAAAATATATATTTCATATACAAATTTTAAATAGTTTTTTGGTGCATTTTTCACAACAATACACGTAAAATTCTGTGACCTTTTTTTGTTCATTTAAAAAAAATAATAATAATCACCTCCGCAATAATCTGCCAAGTGTCGTATTTTACGACAGGTTAAGTTGGAAATTTAATTTTCAGGTCAATGCTCAAAAAGTGAATAAATTGATTATAAATACAGCATAAATATAATTTAGTAAAAACTAAAATAAAAAAAACATTATCAAACATTTATTTAATTGACACAAATTTTTGTCTGACACGTGAATTAAGAGCACCAGAGGGTTAAATGATTAAATATGTTGGTTATTTCCCGGGAAGTTGGGGGCACAAAACTTGAGAGTGCAGAAGCGTGTGTACCAGTCATATCCAAAACATTTCAAAATCTTATTTTTGGTGAAGTATTGGCACCAAAATGCCTCTAGTACAGGTGCTTCATCACTGTAATGTATGCCTATCGATCGGCTCTGATCTGGGCTGTTGACTGGCAGGAGGAGAGCGTGATTCTGCTGACCGTGCAGTTTCTTCCCGGGGTGAAGTGATGGAGAGGCTGTAAGCCTGAGCTCAGCGCTGTTTACTGCACACAACTGATCAATCAGGCCGTGAGGGCAGGGACACTGGAGTGACAAATGGCTCCTGTAAGATGTTTATTGGACGGGGCGCCCTCAGTGCGGCTTTATTTACCCACGAATCTCTCCTCAGATGCCCTCTGGAAACCATTAGCATTGAACACAGTGGCTGAGTTTGAAGCGGCCCAGAAAGTGATTGCATTGGGAGTGTCAGGACAGTGGCTTAGGGATTGTTTTAGTCTCTCCTGGTGCACCAGTGAGGGCATTAAATTGGAATATTATGGTACTTTGAAATTACGAGTGATTTTCATATACTCACAGATACTCATTATGTATCCATATACTGTAGTTCAGAAAACATGGTGTTATTATGTAGGGTACAATGGGGCTAAAGGCACACCCTTAGAAAAATGTTCTTTTCACTATTCCCATAGCGTGTGATTGGAGGGAAAAAATAAGCTTTCATTAAACATTGATTGAGCAACAGATTTAGAAGACGACGTGGTGTTTTGTTTAAAAGTCTTATGAATGTATGAGGTGGCAAGGCACACAGTATTTACACAAATACTTTAGCTAAAATAATGTTTTTAATAATCCAAGTTAATACTTGTTCAGAACAATCACTTTAGCAGGGTTTGTCATATTTTTGGTTTATTTTGATAAATAAAAGAATACATTTTTGTTCAATAAATACGGTTTACTTTCTGTAAAAATACAGAAAAAACATTATTTAAAAAAGAAAAGATTCTGAAAGCATTGAATGAGATTCCATAATTTCATTTCATAAAGCTTTAAATAACAAATAAATATGTGTTATTATATGACATGATTAATATCATAAAAGGCAAAAGCCAAAAGGTACTGTTATTTAATTGCATTTGATAAGAATTTTAACTATAATACATTTTCATTTAATTGTAAATAACATGCAATTGTCCAAAAACCTTACATTCAGTTTGCACTTAAGTATAATCTTTTAAAGTATATTATTTTCATAAGTAGCTTGTCTTGGGTCAACATTTCATTCAGCAACATTAGACAGTTTTGATTTACATGCTGTTTAATGTTGATGATCGCGTTATTTTACAAATGCATATGCTTACAGATGCTATCGCTTGTTTCTGCTTCTTCGCATGTTTTGAGCAGGAGATTCAGTACTTTTTCAGAAGATGTGTAATAGCGCCCCCTACCGTATAACAATGAAGACACAGAAATTTTCATCAATGGCTGGGAAAGGGTTAAAAGAGGGGACAAGGAATGCTTTGCCACATTGCTTTAATTAGCGATAATTGCTAATGTGGCATGTAGGTATTCCACAAAACTGTATGATTTAGTGTGTCTGCAGACATCTGTAAGACAGCAGCTGGTTAATTTCTTATTGCAGTGACTCTGCGCTCAATATGCCGCCTGCTTTTTCATTCGAGACTTGTTTCATGTTCCTGTGACAGCTTTTCTTTGTTACATAACCAGTGCTTTTCCTGCAGGATCCAACAGGACTGGCTTTCTTAGTGCTCTCAAAGACAGCCCTGCTAGATATCCTTTCACTAAAGTGTGTGTGTGTGTGTGTGTGTGTGTGTGTGGGAAGAGGCTGTGCAATAGGAGTCTATTTCTGGTTTTCACACCTCTAGAACACAATTGCTGAAAAGCAGCCCACACTGACTTTCTCCACATCTTCATTGCTATGCGTCTGCACCCCTCTCTTTTCAATGGGAAGAAATATGTTATTAAATGCGGTCAGTGGGAAGTCTTTACATATCTGCGATTAGCTTGAGAAGGAAAACAGTGAGACAGAAGAGAACAGTGATTGGAATTAGCGAGGGGACGTGGTCTCGCTGTCGTCCTCATTAGCGAGACCTGCTTCCTGCTCACGGTCAATTATTAGCTGGTCATGCATCATTTACTGCCTCATGATAGACTCCCTCTCATGAGCAAGAATGTCAACACATGCTAGTGCTAGCAAAACAACCTTTGCAGGGTAACAACTGCAAATCTTTATCTTAAGCAGCCTATTTTTGTCTGGGTTTCCAGTAAAATATCTACATGTAGTTTAACTAGATTTAGTCGTAAAGCAAATAATTATTTTCAGATAAATATATATATATTTTTTTTTTTTTGCTAATCAATTTAATTTTGTTTTCTTGAGAAAGCTAAAATATTAAAGTGCTAGTAAGCTTATTCTTCTACTCAGACTTCTAGCTCGTCATAGAGCTTTCATGCTAAAACTACCAAACTTGGATTAGACCTTTAGACTGCGCTGACTTGCGTTACTATATCTTTTCGAACTGATCCGACTATGGGAATTCCCGTATCGGACTCCCGAGCAATCCCAAATTCCCATAGACTTTTATTGAGGGGGTCAAAACTTTTATACAATAACTCTAAAGGCCTGTTCACACCAAGGATGATAACGATAAAGATATATTTTTAAAAATCGTTCTCAATATTAAAGAATAGTAGAGTTCACACCACAGCTAAAACGATAACGCCACAGAGAAACGATATAGTTTGTCAGTTTTTAATCCAGCCTAGAACGATAAAAACAACAAAACGATATAATCCGCTGGAGTGGATGCTAATATAGTTATATACAACTTTATAGGTATTGTTCTTAGTGTGAACAGGCCTTTATAGAGTATTTAAGCTGTCTGTCTCTATCAAAGCTTAAATACTAGCCTAAGAAAACATACTAAAACATGCTAGTCATGTGTTAAAACATGCTAGCAGCATGTTAGGAAAATGTTAAATCATGCTAGCAAAACCAAAACATGCTAACAATGTGATAAATCATGTTAGCAAACATGTTAAAACATTATCAATGTAGTAATTCATGCTAGAAACATGCTAGCAACATGTTAAAACATGCAAGGAACATGATATCTGCATACTAAAATTAACTAGCAAAGTGTTAAAACATGCAAGGAACATGTTAGCCAGGTGCTGATTCGTGCTAGTTACATGTTACATGTGCAACGTGCATGTGCATCTATCTATCTGTCTGTCTGTTTTTAAAACTACTTTAAAGGTCAAACTACTTTGTGAAAGTACTTCAAATTGAAAACCTTAAGACAAACTTCTTCTTTTCTGGTCAGGCTTTCTCAAGACAATTTTTTTTTTATTTTTATCTTGTTGAAGATTTATCCTCTGAAAAACAGCCCTGTCATATAAAAGTTTTTGGGTCAGTATGATTTATTTTATCTTTTATTTATTTATTCTTGGCAAGGATGCAAAATTTTTTTTCAAAAGTGCAAATAAATGCTGTTCTTTTGAAATTTCTTTTAATACATTCAAATTAAATGATACAGAAAAATGTATCTGTTTCCATAAAGATATTAAGCAGCACAACTGTTTTCAACATTGATAATAATAATAAATGTTTCTTGAGCATATTAGAATAATTTCTGAAGGATCGTGTGATACTGAAGACTGGAGTAATGATGCTGAAAGTTCAGCTTTGCATCACAGGAATGAATTACATTTTAAAATATAGAAAACAGTTGTTTTGAATCATAAGAATATTTTACTGTTTTACTGTCTTTTTGATCAAATAAATGCAGCCTTGGTGAGCATAAGAACATTAATATTTCAGAAACATTAAAAATCTTACCGACCCCAAACTTTTGAATGCTGGTGTAAATAAAGCTCATCACAGATGCGCCTTATTGCGGAAAGCAGGTGCTTAACAGAAAAAAATTTTCTATAAAACTTTTGTGTACATATACTGCTGCCATGATCAATAGAAATTCATCAAATGACAAAGAAAAGGGCTTATACCCGGGCATCTGTCCAGAAGTGCGGTGTAGTCAAGCGCACTTTCAGCAATTTAAAGATGCGATTGCAGTGGTTGAATGATGCTGTACAGACCCAGTATATCCAGCATACTGAATGTCCATTTCTGAAGCTGTCAGTCAGCATTTATAATCAGTCGTTGTTGTAATACATGTGTAGATTTATGTTTTCCTTGACGGATGTACTGTTCTGGAAGTGGTGGTGTGCTTTTTCTCCGTCTGGTCCATCGTGGGACTGTCAGGTTTCCATACCTACCTGATCAGCTCCAATCAGACCACCAACGAAGATGTGAGTACCTCTCTTTATGCTTTATCTCCAGTGTTCATTAATGAAATAAACATGTTGCTGTGACAATAGTCAGTTTCATAATAATACACCCAGTACTGCATTGATCATAATGACCTGACAGGAGACAAAACCAGTCATACGTATAAACCAGGGTCCAGAATTAACACCTGCCAAGCCTGCAAAAGAGACATGAGAAATTTAAAGGGGTAATGACATTAATGTATTGGGCAGTCATGGCCTAATGGTTAGAGACTCAGACCGATAACCCGAAGGTCGCGGATTTGATTCTCAATACCGACAGGAAATCACTGAGGTGTCCTTGAACCAGGCACATAACCACCAATCGCGGTTAAAATTTACAATAATACATTTTTGAAAAAAAAAAATTATATATATATATATATATATATATATATATATATACACTCACCGGCCACTTTATTAGGTACCCCATGCTAGTAACGGGTTGGACCCCCTTTTGCCTTCAGAACTGCCTCAATTCTTCATGGCATAGATTCAACAAGGTGCTGGAAGCATTCCTCAGGGAGTTTGGTCCATATTGACATGATGGCATCACACAGTTGCCGCAGATTTGTCGGCTGCACATCCATGATGCGAATCTCCCGTTCCACCACATCCCAAAGATGCTCTATTGGATTGAGATCTGGTGACTGTGGAGGCCATTTGAGTACAGCGAACTCATTGTCATGTTCAAGAAACCAGTCTGAGATGATTCCAGCTTTATGACATGGCGCATTATCCTGCTGAAAGTAGCCATCAGAAGTTGGGTACATTGTGGTCATAAAGGGATGGACATGGTCAGCAACAATACTGTGGCTGTGGCGTTGCAACGATGCTCAATTGGTACCAAGGGGCCCAAAGAGTGCCAAGAAAATATTCCCCACACCATGACACCACCACCACCAGCCTGAACCGTTGATACAAGGCAGGATGGATCCATGCTTTCATGTTGTAGACGCCAAATTCTGACCCTACCATCCGAATGTCGCAGCAGAAATCGAGACTCATCAGACCAGGCAACGTTTTTCCAATCTTCTATTGTCCAATTTCGATGAGCTTGTGCAAATTGTAGCCTCAGTTTCCTGTTCTTAGCTGAAAGGAGTGGCACCCGGTGTGGTCTTCTGCTGCTGTAGCCCATCTGCCTCAAAGTTCGACGTACTGTGCGTTCAGAGATGCTCTTCTGCCCACCTTGGTTGTAACGGGTGGTTATTTGAGTCACTGTTGCCCTTCTATCAGCTCGAACCAGTCTGGCCATTCTCCTCTGACCTCTGGCATCAACAAGGCATTTCCGCCCACAGAACTGCCGCTCACTGGATGTTTTTTCTTTTTCGGACCATTCTCTGTAAACCCTAGAGATGGTTGTGCGTGAAAATCCCAGTAGATTAGCAGTTTCTGAAATACTCAGACCAGCCCTTCTGGCACCAACAATCATGCCACGTTCAAAGTCACTCAAATCACCTTTCTTCCCCATACTGATGCTCGGTTTGAACTGCAGGAGATTGTCTTGACCATGTCTACATGCCTAAATGCACTGAGTTGCCGCCATGTGATTGGCTGCTTAGAAATTAAGTGTTAACGAGCAGTTGGACAGGTGTACCTAATAAAGTGGCCGGTGAGTGTATGTGTATGTGTATATATATATATATATATATATATAATGGATAAACAATTATTTTCAACCCTCATTCTCTGTCTGAAATGATCTTTTTTAAGAAGCGGCTTCTTTAAGACTGGTCAGGAAACGGCCACTGTTATGATTGGCTAACGTCATTGCATAGGAAACAGTATCAACGCCTACTCGCTATTGCACGCGAGTAAGTGTTTTAAAAACATTATCCATATAAAACCACCATTTACAGACAAGGCATTATGAAATCATTTGATTAGGGTTTGTGATGCAGCTGCTGTCAGATCCAATACAGTCGACTGCGTCAACACATTTTTGAAAGTTTATTTGCAAACTCTTTATTACACTGTGCCTCGTTCTCTGAATATCTTTCATTTAAAGACTGATATTATACAAAGTGTACCTAAGATATACTTGCAATATTTTAATTTTAACACAATCTAATATATTTAAGTATATCTTTAGTTGTTCCAATTTAGCAGACTTTAAGTATACCTGTTTAGTATACCAAAAGTGCAATTGCAGGGTATTTAAATTAAGTACTTAAATATGTAAATGTATTTGTAGTAGACTTAAAGTAAATGTATTTCAAATACATTTTAGTATATTTATTTTTCACTAGGGAAATATTTATGTCCTGTACATTTTCTCACGTACCCACCTGCAGGTTAATTTTGGACCCTGCATATAAAGTTTATTTAAATCTGTCCCTCTGGATATAAACCCAGATCAAACGAGACACTGGGAAAGTTACATGAAGACAATTAATGAGCACTTCAAAAGACTTGGTTTTGAAGATCAGTGGGTATTTTTCACCGTAGCAAAAGATCCTCCTTTCCATCCTCACCCCGGTTCATCCCTGAGTTCATTAAGGCTGCCTGTCGTCTCTCTCAGTGTCTCGCTGTCTGCTCTGATGTTGGCAGCTTGTCCCTCTCAGCTACTGTAGTTCTCAACGGTCACATCACTGTTTCAGATCAAAGGTTCATGGTCATCCAAACGAGGCAAAGGCAACTACAACCCCTACAGCTACGGAAACTTCATCACCAACTGCTGCGCTGCACTGTGCGGACCTCTGCCGCCGAGGTGAATACAACAACTTGGCTATTTTATAGTATACTGTTTACTTCATACTGCACAGCATATACTGTACACTGCTTATTGTTGTTAATCGTGGCCTCCTAGGGCAGTGAAGCAAGTGCAGTCTGGGAGTTGTTGTCTCATCCACATAAGCCAAAAATAAATTTTCTGGCTTTTCTCTGTCTAGAAATTCTAGAATTCCAAATTCAAAAATAATTTCACACTTCTTCCACATTCATCTTTCCAGAGGTGAAGTATCCCTTTAATTATATTTAATTTATACAGTGAAGACTATAGTCTTTTACACTTTTTACATTTAGCATATTTTACATTTGATTATTCAATGTACTTGAATACAGTTAGACTTACCTGAAAAACAAAGCACTACTTATTTCATTTGTGATGACAACAGCTTCTAGGATAAGTGTGCCGCATAAAGTGTGAGTACCAAGCAAAGTTATGTGCACCCCTGGTTATAAGCCATGAACCAACCAGCTACGATGTGGACAAACTTTGATTTGAAGCATTTTAAATACTTAACGGCTTTAGTGATGGAAAGAACTACAATCCCATGAAGCATTGAGAACAGCATAATCAAATAAAAAATGGATTAATATAAAACTACTCATTTGAAAATGTTGACTATATATACAGTATATATAATACATAAATAATATATTTTTAAGTTTATTGAAAAATATGCATATGTATGATTCAAGTGAGTGGGCGGGACTAAATAGAACTTTTGCCGCTTGTTTTGACTGGTGGAATTTTTTGCACAGCATCATGGGTAATGTAGTTTTTCACCACAAATTCCGCTGTTAAACACTAACAACCTCATTGCTCAGAGTAGGGCTGTCTTTACAGATTTATAAGTCATCGTTAAAAATCTATTTCATTATGGATAAAATTAATGGAGTTTTTACTTCCGGAAGCCGACTGTTACACTCTATTGTTGTTACCTAATTATGTTGCATGTTTATGTATCTGTGACATCCAGTAATAATCTTGAAAATAACACTGCAAAACTACTATAGCTAGGGATTAGCAATATATCACATTTTCTATTGAATACAGTAATCATTTAATAACATTATTTAATCTTAAAATGTTGTGATGCCTAAATTAACTTGGATTTAAATGAATCACCCATAAGACTTTTGTTCATCTTTGAAACACAAATGAAGATCTTTTTAATGAAACCTGAAAGATTTTGGTCCCTCCACTGAATTTAATGGATGGATTCAGTGGGGTAACACTTTATTTCAATGGTCCACTTTATATTTTACTAACTATAAGATACTTTGCAACTACATGTCAACTAACTCTCATTAGAGTATTCATAGACCGTAGTATACTGTGAGGTTGGGGTTCACGTTAGTAGAATACGTTTGACATGTAGTTGCATAGTTACTTAAAGTCAGTAGAATGTCTGATGGGTAGCATCAAATTAAAGAGTTAGCAGATATTAAGCAGACATGCTAATACTCGAGTTAGTTGACATGTAGTTGAAAAGTTACTTATAGTTAGTAGAATGTCTAAAATGAATCATCACAATAGTACTTATGGTATTCCAAGTCTTCTAAAGAGATATGATTGCTTTATGATTTATAACACACATACATACATACATACATACATAGCAGGGGATCAAATAATTATTTCCCCCACGGTGTAAGTTCGCCCACTTACAAAGAAATGAAGGGTCTATCATTTTTATGGTAGGTTTATTTGAACAAATAGAGACCGAATATCAACCAAAAAAATCCAGAAAAACACATTATATAAAGGTTGTAAATTGATTCGCATTTGATCGAGTGAAATAAGTATTTGATCCCCTACCAACCAGCACAAATTCTGCCTCCCACAGATTGGTTATGTGCCCATGTGGAACACAGATTAGTCCGGTCACTTTAAGAAAGTACTCCTCATGTCCAAATGTCAGTGGAACCCGTCCACAGAATCTCTTATCTTCCATTACAACCTCTCCACTACCATGGGCAATATCAAAGAGCTGTCAAACGTCAGGGACCAGATTGTAGACCTGCACGGCTGGAATGGGCAACAAGACCATCAGCAAGAAGCTTGGTGAGAAGGAGACTTTTGTTGGTGTGATTATTCAGAAATGGAAGAAATACAAAAGGAAAAATCAATCGCCCTCGGTCTGGAGCTCCATGCAAGATCTCGCCTCATGAGGTAAGGATGATCATGAGGAAGGTGAGGGATCAGCCCAGAACTACACAGGAGGAGCTTGTTAATGATTTCAAGGCAGTTGGGACCACAGTCACCAAGCAAACCATTGGTAACACACTACGCCGCAATGGATTGAAATCTTGCAAGTTCCCCCTGCTCAAAAAGGCACATGCACAGACCCATCTGAAGTTTGCCAATGAACATCTAATGATTCAGAGAAGACTTGGGAGAAAGTGCTGTGGTCAGATGAGACCAAAATTTAGCTCTTTGGCATCAACTCAACCCATTGTGTTTGGAGGAAGAGAAATGCTGACTGTAGTCAAGCACCGCGGTGGAAACATTATGCTCTGGGGCTGTTTCTCTGCTAAGGGTACAGGACGACTTCACTGTATTGAGGGACTGATGGATGGGGCCATGTACCGTAAAATCTTAGACGAGAACCTCCTTCCTTCAGCCAGAACAATGAAGATGGGAATGAACTGCATGAGAATGACCCAAAACATATTGCCAAGGCAACAAAGGAGTGGCTCAAGAAGAAGCACATTAAGGTCTTGGAGTGGCCTAGCCAGTCTCCAGATCTAATACTATAGAAAAATGGAAGGAGCTGAAACCTCGAGTTGCAAAGTGACAGCTAAGAAACCTTAAGGATTTTGAGATGATCTGTAAAGAGGTAAAATCCCTCCTGAGATGTGTGCAAACCTGGTGACCAACTACAAGAAACGTCTTACCTCAGTACTTGTGGAGAAACCTTTGTTGGCAAGCACAAAGGCATGTTTTGCTTGGGGGGGAAAAAATACTTATTTCACTTACTGAAATGCAAATCAATTTATATAACATTTTATATAATGGGTTTTACCTGGATTTTTTGGTTGATATTCTGTCTCTATCCGTTAAAATAAACCTACCCTTAAAAATAATAGACCCTTCATTTCTTTGAAAGTGGACGAACTTACAAAATAAGCAGGGGATGAAATAATTATTTGCCCAACGGTGTGTGTTATAAATAAATAACACACACACACACACAGATTTAATTGGTTCAGAGTGCTTGACACGCAAGAACCAGAGGTTAAACAGCTCAATTCCAACACAGTCTAATGGAAATTCATAACTATTTTAGGTACTGGTGAATTGGTGGGTAATTTGTGTGAATTTGTACGATCTCATTTGTACGTTTTTGTCCGATATGCTAAGTTGTCCTTTCTACATCCCTACAAAGCTGTGTTCTTTACATCATTCATATCTCTGTATCAGAGAATTTAATTGCCAGTCGACAGAAAAAGTCAATTTCAAATAAGATAGTCATCAACTTCCATAGAAAATCATTATCCAGGCAAGATATCAGTCAAGCGATTCCTGCTGATCTTGTAAAAAGATCAAGTGAACTCAGCAGGTTTCTCGCTCATTCATTTAAATATGAGCAGTAAAAACCAATCAGCAGTCTCGCTCCAGGAAGTGCGAATATCTTGGATAACCGAGAAACGTTCCTGAATGGGTTCAGATGGTGCATGAGGAGGCCTGCTGACGTCGAAACCTGCTCACTCACCCACACAAGAGTTGTGCACGCCATTAATGAGTTTCTCATGAACAGAGCAGAAGTGGGCACAGCATCACTGGCTGCCATCTGCTCTGTGTGTGTGTGTGTGTGTGTGTGTGGGCATGTTGAGTTGGAGGAGGACTCCCCACACACACACACACACACACACACACGCAGATTCTCTTCTCTCCGCCTCCTTTACCCACGTTCCCTGACTCACAGTTGGAATGTATCATCAACTTCCTTTCTCTTTGCAGTTTGATTGACAGAAGAGGTTTTGTGCTACCAGACACCCCACAGCCCGCGGCCCAGACAAACGGCACCGGCGCCTGCCCCCCCAATCAGGTCCAGAGTCACATGGTAGGCCGCCCGTACTATGACCTGTGTGTGTGTGTGTGTCCAGTCTGTTGTACTTCAGCCATTATAATGAAGCCATTTATGTTCAAACCGCTTCAAGGTTTTAGCACAGCATTTGAAATATATAGTGGAGTCTAAAAGTCTGAGACCACACTGAAAGTCTGGAATTCAGTTTTTTTACACAAAGTTTCCAGCCTGAGTGCTGCGATTGTTAAAGGGGGACACACTAAAAAAATCATATTCATTTTTCAAATAATGAAAAAATTCACTACCATTCAAAAGTATTGGGGTTGGTAAAAATTTTGTAAATGTTTTTGTTTATTTTATCCAAAAATATTTGAGTATATTATGTAAACTCAGTATATTAAAATTTGGAATATATTAAAATTTATAAAAAATAAAAAATTTCACACACACACATATATACTTCATGATGTCATGAAATGTATATATAAAAATTATGAAATGTATATTAAATAAATATATGCAATTTATACATGATCAAAGCTGATTTTTTTTTTGCATTGTTACTGCAGTCGTCAGTGTCGCATGATCTTTTTCTTATATGCTGATTGTGCAGTTGTGCTGCTTCATATTTTTCTCGAAACCAAAAAAAAAAAAAATTCAGTTAAAATAGGGTTTATTTTAAATAATAAAAAATCCTTACAGTCCACTCCCACTTTTGTTCAATTTAATGCATCCTTGCTGAATCAAAGTAGCCTATTATTTCTTTAAAACATATATATTATTTATTTATTAATTATTCAAAATTATACATATATTTTAGAACTCAAACCTTTTTGCCATGCTGATTATATGATATGTAATGAAAATAAATGTATTAATTTAAAAATGCAAAATATAAGCATTTTCATTAGTGGTCTCAGATTTTTGGACCCAACCGGTTTGCTCAACCCAACTGTGTGTTCAGACATGAAGCTCTCCCTCTATTCGCTGCTTCGGATTATCCGCAAAGTTTATTTGGCACAGGTTTACGCCGGATGCCCTTCCTGACGCAACCCTCCCAATTTTCCTTGGAATTGGTTGCACTAGTTGTCCAACCTTCAGTGGTTGGGATATTTATTTTGACTTGAATCTGCCCAACATAACGCACTGATCATGAAACACCCGTTTTTTGGCACTGACGGGATCAGTGACGTAATTTTCTGATCCATTTATACATGCATTAATGTGATTTGGAGACGGTGTGGGCTGGTGTGAACAGATCAGCGCTCATGAATACTGATGGCTCACTGTCTGGATTCAGTTTCATCAGCCATTGATTTGATGGCAATTATTCAATCCCTTGAGGGGATCCAGTGTTTGCGTCGTGTAAGCTTTCAATTTTAAGTTTTAAAATGTATTTTTATAGCATAAATCTTTGTGACATTTTCCAAAAATAATACTTGTATCTATGGAAAGATTCATCCATCATCTGTAGAGAAGCTTAGATGGGTGAATCTTACAAAAATGGATCCTGGTCACATTTCACCTTAATCAATGAAGAAAATTAAGCCTATTTTATGGAATTTTTACTACTTTTTCACTGTGGCTTTACATGACAGTTAAACACAAACACACACTATTCAAAAGTTTTGGGATATTTAATATTCTAATAGATTCTGTTCTTTAGAACTTTCTATTAATTGAAGGATCCTGATTTTTTTTCTTTTTCTTTACAAATGTAGGTTTCTGGGTAAGCATGAGAAAAAAATCTCTTTAATGGTCCAAAAAAATAGGCTTTCCCATTAAGAAAAATATTATGTCTTTTTACTTTTGATTGAGATGAAATATGACCTCAACATGTTCTTATTCTCCCAGGTATTACTAACTTAACTTCTATATTCTTTTTCTGTCTTTCTTTCTACTTTTGGTCAGCACACTCTCTAACCTTTTAAATCTAAACCTTATAATAATTATTTTGTTGTTACCAGTCTTATCTGACCCAGGGTTCCAAAACAACAAAATACCTATATATTAAAAAATACATATGGTATTTTTGCACAAATACATTTGTCACTAAGTAGAATATATCCAAAATATACAATGCCAAAATGGACTGGTTGCTTGACTGGTTGACCATGAAGAAAATGATGCCAGCATCTAAAACACAACATATGCTAAACAGGGAAGAGTCTTCATGAAACTCTATCATTGCCAGGTGAAACCATAGTAATCACACACCTCTTCTCAACAATATGCACAATTTGAGGTATCATTCATATACATAGCAGTTTGGAGCCCTGTGACGTGTTTTTCTGTAAAAAAATTATTCTTTGTTTGGTCTGACTTCCTTCCGGCTTTCCCTTTTCTCTCTCTGTCCTTCACCCTTCCTCCTAGTGTGCTCAAGACCAGTGCATTCAGAGCACCAAATTCGTTTTGCAGGCCGCCACCAACCCGCTGCTCCACAGTCAGCCCATCATTCTGGGCGGAGGCCCGACCCTGCAGGCCAAGAGCTCTCTGGGCGGCCCGTGCTCCACTCTGAGCCCCTCTCAGCCCTCGCTGCCCTCCTCTATCCCCGGCCTCAGCTGTGGCGGAGAGCTGTTGGCCCTGCGGGACTCTGAGATCCACTGTCACCATCACCTACACCATCAACATTTCATCAGCCCGGAGGAGACGCCCTCCCCACCCGCAGCTCTGCCCTGCGCCACCCATCTGGGTCACCATGTTCACCCGGCACAGCTCTTCAACCCGGTCAGCCAGGACTCGCTTCATGAAGACTCAGTGCGGGGTTTGGTGAAGCTGAGTTCAGTGTGAGCTGTTTTTAATGCCGTCCTGCTGAACTGGACCACAAGCCATACAGTACTTTACACACGAACAACAGCTTCTACCAGACGTTTCTGATACTTTAATGGAGGCAGTCGCCCCGAACAACTTCCTGAGTACCAAGTGAGGACCAAAGCTAGTCTTCCTGCTCTATTATTACTCAACTGAGCTGTTTTTTTTTTTTTTTTGTAATGGAAGCTTATTTCCGCCACAGAATAAAAACATAAAAAAGGTAATTGCAACAGAATTCTGACTTTTTTTTAATTGCGAGATGTAAATTCAAAATTCCGAAAAAAAAGTCTGAACTTCGAGATGTAAACTCTAAATTCCAAGAAAAAAGTCTGAATTGAGGTGTAAACTCATAATTCCAAGAAAAAATAGTTGAGATGTAAACTCTGAATTTCGAGGAAAAAGTCTGAATTGTGAGATGTAAACTCAGAATTCCGAAAAAGAGTCTTAATTGTGAGATGTAAACTCAAAATTCAGAGAAAAAAATCTAAATTGTGAGATGTAAACTCAGAATTCCAAGAAAAAAGTCAAAATTGAGAGATATAAACTCAGAATCCAGAGAAAAAAGTTTGAACTGCGAGATGTAAACTCATAATTTCGAAAATAAGTCTGAATTGCGAGATGTAAACTCAGAAATATGAGAAAAGTCTGAACTGTGAGATGTAAACTAAGAATTCCAAGAAAAACGTCAAAATTGAGAGAATTAAACTCAGAATTCTGAGAAAAAAAAAGTCTGAACTGCGAGATGTAAACTCAGAATCCCCCCAAAAAAGTCTGATAATTCCGAGAAAGGTCTAAATTGAGAGATGTAAACTCAGAATTCCGAGAAACAAAAGTCTGAATTGTGAGATATAAACTCAGAATCCAGAGAAAAAAGTCTGAACCACGAGATATAAACTCAGAAATACGATAAGTCTAAATTGAGAGATGTAAACTCATAATTCAAAGAAAAAAAGTCTGAGAATTCCAAGAAAAGTCTGAACTGCGAGAGGTAAACTCAGAATTCCGAAAATAAGTCTGAATTGCGAGATGTAAACTCAGAAATATGAGAAAAGTCTGAACTGTGAGATGTAAACTAAGAATTCCAAGAAAAACGTCAAAATTGAGATGTAAACTCAGAATTCTGAGAAAAAAAAAAGTCTGAACTGTGAGATGTAAACTAAGAATTCCAAGAAAAACGTCAAAATTGAGAGATGTAAACTCAGAATTCAGAGGAAAAAGTCTGAACTGTGAGATGTAAACTAAGAATTCCGAAAATAAGTCTGAACTGCGAGATATAAACTCAGAATTCCGAAAATAAGTCTGAACTGCGAGATATAAACTCAGAATTCCGAAAATAAGTCTGAACTGCGAGATATAAACTCAGAATTCCGAAAATAAGTCTGAACTGCGAGATATAAACTCAGAATTCCGAAAATAAGTCTGAACTGCGAGATATAAACTCAGAATTCCGAAAATAAGTCTGAATTGCGAGATGTAAACTCAGAATTCAGAGGAAAATAAGTCTGAACTGCGAGATATAAACTCAGAATTCCGAAAATAAGTCTGAACTGCGAGATATAAACTCAGAATTCCGAAAATAAGTCTGAACTGCGAGATATAAACTCAGAATTCCGAAAATAAGTCTGAACTGCGAGATATAAACTCAGAATTCCGAAAATAAGTCTGAATTGCGAGATGTAAACTCAGAATTCAGAGAAAAAAAAGTCTGAACTGTGAGATGTAAACTCTCAATTTAGACCTTTCTCGGAATTCAGACTTTTTTCTTGGAATTGAGATAAAAAGAAAAGTCTGAATTGCGAGATGTAAACTCAGAAATCCGAGAAAAGTCGGAATTAGTTTACATCTCACAGTTCAAAGAAAAATGTCAAAATTGAGAGATTGAGAGAAACTCATAATTCCAAGAAAAAAGTCTGAATTGCGAGATGTAAACTCAGAAATCCGAGAAAAAAGTCTGAATTGCGAGATGTAAACTCAGAAATCCGAGAAAAAAGTCTGAATTGCGAGATGTAAATTTAGAAATCTGAGAAGTCTAAAAAAAGAAAAAGTCATAATTATGAGAAAGTCACGATAACCTTATTTATATTTAGTGGCAGAGATAAGCTTCCATGTTTTGTAATAGCAGCCAATAGTGGCTGCTATTGACAACCTTTTTCAAGTATTTTTCCCATTGATTTCTCCATTAAGATTTTAAAAAAGCCTTAAACCAAACCAACCAGCTCTGACATGAATCATAAATTTAGATTTGAAGAAAAAATGGAAAGGTACAAGAGAGCATGAACAACTCCTCCCATGAAGCATTGTGAACTACATAATCAAAAAATAAACTACGGTATAATATAAAACACCTTTTAAGATCACTACAAAATATTCTGACTCTGTTGTAATTCACAATGCTGCATTGCAGTGACCGATCGTTGCTGAGCTCTTTTGCAGTGATTTACGTTTCCATAGTAACAATGACTCCTCTGGTTGGTTTCTTTCTATTCAAGATTACAGTGTAGTGGGATTCGGCTATTAAAAATATCTTTTAAAAAGACATTGAAATCACAGACTAATGGCTTATCTTGACATTTGAAAGGCTCTTAAAAGGTTTTTGTGCTATTAAGGTTAGAATTCACTTCCTCTATGGAGAAAATAAATGGGAGTTTTACTTTTGGAAGCTGCCTGTTGTGTTCTTGAGGTGTCAGTCGGCCCATAAGCGGGATTATTTCGTGATCAGTTCATTTGTGGTCAAGTATTCCCTGAACTGGCGAGACGACTGAGAATCACTTCGGTTTTCGTCTGTTTGTACAGCCTGTGATTGAGACTCACACGAACTCGTCTGTCCAAAAGTCTGACACGTTTGGTCATACAGTGATAGAGACAGACAAACTTTAATGCGACGTCACTGCCTTTATCTCTCTCGGGGGTTCTGTCGACAATATTAGTGGTATTATCTATGATAATTATGCTTTGGTTATATATTGCATCAAATTTAAACCAGGTGCCACCACAATATGGTCATGTGATTATGTGCCAAAATGCAGTTTACTGGTTTTCAGCTACAAAAGTGGATTATTGTGGATGTTAATAAATTCACAACATTTTTCAAAAAAAAGCTCTGATTGGTCTTTATTTACTTGTTCTTTGTGCTGTGAAAATATTTACTGATTGTTATAAAGTAAATGTAAGGTTTAATTATTATATTTAGTAATATTTCAATATGAACACTTATTGGACTGAAGCATTTTAGGTTTACTTGATAATCCGTACATCGTTTAAATGTCGTATTATGTTAAATGTGAGTATCAAATATCAGGCTTTTGTGGAACATTTATTTGTACATTTCTCAGTCATAAACTTAGGCTTTTCAAATTCATCTTACCAAGACACATTATTGGAAGATATAGAGTAACAACTGATATTAAATGTATTTTATGTTGTCTGCTATAAAGAACTCATTGATTTATATTACAGAATTTTGTCTGATATACTTTTTGGCCAAATAAATTTCAGCAAATGCACCAAATTGCTTATTTTGCTTTTGATTAAAATCGAGGTGAAAAATCTAACTATCATACTGTATGACCCATAAAAGCCTGATGTATCAAATATGATACTCAACAAACAAAAAAAAAACTATTTATATATAGGTTGTGTAATTTGCGTAAGAATACAATTACCCTGCTTCATTGTTTGACATATTTAACTAATATATTATGATAATTTATTATTTAGTTTATTTCCTGTAAAGGCCTTATATGGGCAATGATATACCTGATACATAGGTATTTTATTCATAATACAATGAATATAACATTTGTATGAAGTGTTAAAGTATTCACCCAGTAGTACTGTAAGTGTTTTGCTGGAGTTATGTGTGTGTGCAGAAGAGGCTGTATAGAGTTACATTTAAAAAGTCCCCCTGTGCTGAAAATCAAGCTTTTAATGTTGTTTATATGTCTACGGTGTTTTTAATATGCTTTAAGACAAATCATGTGCAAATTCATGTCACCGTCATTCCTGAGTATTTTCTCTTTGAAACTGCAGTGAACCAAAGACAGTCTCAAAAACACTGTTTGAAATCGCTGGTGTTTCTGACGACACAAACTACATTGGTGTGAGAGTGGAGGAGGGGCTAATTTGCATATTCATAAAACCGCTTATACTAAATGAGGCAAGGGTGTAGTTACATTCAAGCTATTTTAAGGCATGAGGATTTTTTTTTTTTTAAACAAAAAGTCATTTTGGTGATGAAAGATGAGTTTTGAAGGGATAGGGAACTCGCAGTTTGATGTATTGACTACAGGGGGACTTTAAGGTCAAAAGGGATTACAGCAACTTCATAACCATTATGTGTTAAGTATGTTGCTGTGGATGAAAAGTGACCCAGACAAGAGGAGAGAACTAGCCTGGTTAGTACCAGACCATTCTCAGTTCTAACTGAGTTAGGGTCTGGCAAAGCTCCATAAACAAATCATTTCCAAAGGGGCGTCACCGTCGCTCAAATGGCTCTTGGCGCAATTGGATAGACCTAAACCAAATCAGAGCGATGAAGAGATGACGTATGCAGAGGGCTCTCGCTAAGACCCAGCCATTCGTTTAGCCACCAATGGGGCAAGCTGGTTGTAACCTATTTTTTAGTCTATGGGAAGAAGGAGGTGGAAACGGGCGAACATTCACACATTTTAATGACAAAATAAAACAAATACAAAGTCCTTCACGGTCGACTCTGCCTGTCCTCTCTCGATCTTCACCGTCGTCGCTCCTCCTTTTATGCTTCCACTCCTCCGTGAGAGATCAGTGAGAGATCCGAGACCGGTGCGTCTCATATAGGTGTCATTCATTATCACTCACGCCACCGACCTCGTCCTGCTCGCCACACTGGTATATCAGACGTTTGCAGAATCCAGTCGGTAAGACAGCGATAACATCTTTTTTAGACATGAAGGCTTTGAGTGTTGTTCTTTGCTCGGGTTTTAACGAAAAGAAAAATTTTAAATCGCTTAAAACAGACGCGATAGCTGATTCGAACGAGTGACGTCGACTTCAAAATCCCAGCGCTGTCGTCATTGTGTAAAGCCCGCCCCAACGTTTCTGATTGGTGCCGCGATTTCGACGGACTGGAAATGGGTTTGAATGAGCTCTTTGCCAGACTAACTTTCAGAGCAAATCTAAATTTGCCGGAACGCATAAACCAGGCCTTTTTAAAGGCCAGTCTGAATGACCTGAGTTGGGGAGGTCACTAATTTATCTTTAGATATCAGTGACGACGACCTTGACAACAGATGCTGCTTCATGACCAAGCTGAAGAGATTCTCCAGGACCATCGCTGATATTGCCTCGATTGAAAAATGTAAATTGATCAGTTGACTTAAAAAAAGTGAGGAAACCCGTTGCCTTAATTTTTATAATAACCCATGCGTAATTAAAAAAAGTAAACTTATGTGAAATTGTCAAGTTCACGTAACTTAAGTATTTATACTATAATATGTTTAAAAAGATTATTCCTAAATCCAAATGGATTGAAAAAACATCACGAAACAACAGTAACTACTAGACATTGTAAATATATTATATTTTTATTATATTATAATATTGCTTATTGCTAATACATTGATCAACAGATCTCAAAGAAAAACAAAAATATTTATATATTTGATAATATATCACAAATTACCAGACAATTCTTAAAAGTATTAGTAGCAAAAAGCAATTGTAGGCCATCGGAATATTGCATAGATCTGCAAAAACGATAAATAAATTAAATTAAAAAAAGATTTACTGATCTCCAGTTTCTGGAATTAATGATTTGATAATCCTTTAAGGCTATTATCTGCTTGTCTGATGTAAAATTACACCTTCTGCAGAAAGGAAAATTAAATGTTTCAATTATTATACTCATTATTGAGGTTTTGGTTTATGGTTGGATCAGGATGGGTATGTTTATCTACCCTGTAAATGTGGAATTGCAAATGCCAGGAATTAGTTTGAAATGATTCCGAAACAAATGTCCGGACAGACAGACAGTACAGTTACTGTCGCACAACTATTAATATCCTGCCAGATGGGAGTTTTTTCCATCCATCTGTCAGGTCTGTTGCCTACAACCTTTTTTGACCATTACAACCATGTCGCGGAATATTGATGCTAAAACGATATATCGTGCAGCCCTAGTTTAAATGTGCTAATAGTTATATAAAGTGGTTAAGGAGTAGATTTTGTTTTTAGACAGATCAAACCAGATCAACCACATTGGGAAAGTGACACAAAATGTAAACCGACCAAACTCCAGGTCTAGCATACTAGTCCACTTTCATATGACAACTTGAACAAGGTGAAGTTAAAATAGTTGAGATTAGCATAGCCACATGAGTCACAAGTAAATAAACTTGGTTGGAGAAAACATGGGAATGGTCTTCAGGCTGGAGCTGCTCACCACATCTTGACATCCTGGAGCTCCAGATCTCCCACAATCTCTAGCACATCCACACAATTCAGATCCTGCACGCGGTGCTGGTAACTCAGCTGGTGCGACCCGTTTACTGCCACTTTAAACTCCTGAGCTTCACACAGGAGGATCATCTGCCATGGAAGGGCATGAGGTAGAGGTCAGAGTTCAAAGAGCAGATACTATTCAAAAATACAAATCTGCATCCTGCATGTTCACAAATCTGCATGTTCACAGATATACACTAAAAACACACATTCCATGTTTTTATCTAATGTACAATTAGTCTAGCATCAAATATAGCTATGTCTGTGTACTTCCACATGAAATAGTGATTCAAGGTCTTTTCACATAATGTACTGAGTTGATATATCATTCTAATTAAAATCTGAATTATAATAATTAACTTCTTGCTCAAGGTTTGATTAACTAATTTTAATAACTCCTAAAAATGTAACAATTCCTGTTAAACCCACAATTTTATAGCATGACAGGAAGTACATTGCTGTAACATACATTACCATTAACGAATTAACATTAAATCACTGATAATATTAGTCCAAACAAATGCCTTATTTGGCAATTAATGTGATGTTAGCCAACAACAACAACAACAACTAAAAAAGTCATTACATAATGACAAACGGTTACAAAGACAAGCTTTTTCTTTTCTTTGGAGTAATGTGAATTTAATGAACCAGGAATGTGCTTTATTTAGATTTCATGATGACTTCAAACTGCAGGAAATGCTCTCATTTAGGGTGTGTTCACACTTGGCAGGTTTGGACTCTGGTGCGATTGCTCTGTTGGGCCTTGTTTACACTGTCAGTCAAATGTGACCCAATTCCAATTTTGTGCTCATATGTGACACAGATCGGATGTGTTCGATGACAGTGTAAACAGGATAAAAACGCATGCATTCAGATATTTCGAGAACTGTTTCAGGCCTCGTTCATATGTGGAAATAAATCAGATATGTGCCAATGCGACTGTCATGTAAACAGGCAGATCGGATTTTCTGAGGCATTAGGCAACGTCTCCGCGGTTTAATGACGAGAGCAACCCCGGCGCGTCTGCGAAACGTCATGATGTCGTACGAGAGGAATATGGACACACGTTGACACAACATATCAAAGGTTGGCTTGCTCATCCTAAAATTACGGACCCACTGCTCCTCGTTAAAGCCCGCCACGATCTCATGAAACTGCGTATCTATAGCACAAATTTTATTTCTCGTGCCATTTACGCCAAAAATAGTTTTTGCGTGCATATGATGAATGAGGCATTTATATAGCGCTTTCAATAATCAATTGTAATCTCAATAATATGCACTTTATGGTGTGTAATACGCATGCACTCCACACCCATAATCCTAGGGTTTACAGTGCGCATCATGCACGCAAAAACTATTTTCTCTCCCGTCTTGAACACAATAACTGAAGCGTATGCGCAGGCTGTAATGATGGTCCTTTTCGTCCTCCTCTTCCTCAAAATCATGCTGATGTTTGGCGAACTTCGCATATCGCAAAGATAGCATCAAGCATATAACATCTGTGCAAGAACCCCCATCTGTGCAAGAACCCCCTTTAAGCATGCGCGATGTTTCAGATAGTATGTCAAGTGTAAACACATGAATCGGATATGGGTCACAATTGAAAGAACGTGTAAACAGACGGTAAAAAAAATCAGATATAGGCAACAAATCAGAATTGGGCATCAAGACCTGCAGTGTAAACGAGGCCTTGGTGCTTTTCATTTGAATAAGTGTGAACACTGCCATCCAAACCTTAGTGTGCACCAAACAAGCCGACCGAGACCACTGAAAAGATGAGTCTTGGTCCACTTCCAGATGAACTCTGGTGCTGTTTGACTGAAATATGAATGCAACATGGACCAAAGACATCTAAACGAACCAAAAACAGGAAGTGATGTCACGAGATGTGACCCTAAAAAGGTTTTTTCTCGTCATTCAAAAGCATTTTTTTGTTTTGTTTTGTATCTTTAGGTTTGCTGTTAAAAATGACAGTGTGAATGCTATGAACCAGGACTAAATATATCTTTTTTTTTTTTTTTGGTCCAGACCAAAAGGACCAAAAGAACCGAACTACAAGTGTGCACACACCATTAATGACAAGAAATGTCTGATACCTCAAAGTATTGACCAGGTGAGAAGGGAAAGCTGGAGAGGGAGCGCTCCTCGGACCCCCAGCAACCCCACAGGAAAGAGTTTCGAACAAAGGATCCAGTTTTGAAACGAGGGTTTAAGTGAAAAGCAATGTCCTCTGAGTTACTGATGCGCAAGTTTACTGAGAAACTATAATGGGGATCAAGGAAGATATAGAAGACATCAATACATAATTTAATGAGAAATGGGTAAAAAAAACAAAAACAAAAACAGCTGCTGGTTGGTTTCTTCCCATACCTCTGTGGGGAATCAGTGATCTGCCCCTTCACCATAATGGAATCTCCTGGACGTAATCCTTTCGCAAGTTTGCTCCTAAAAGGAAGACTCTGGAGTAAAAAAAAAAAAAAAAAACACATCTGACAATGGTTTCAGATTCAGCAGGACAAAGACAATTTACCCAACCCAAAACCACCGGTGACACTGGATTATATTGTGTCCACCAACCACAATAATAAATCAGAGCTATTAGTACCAGTCACGTAAGGCTGGAATACACTACACGACTTTTAAAATCGAAACAGATCCCAATCGTAGGCCGTTGTGGACATCATGCTCAAATCTGGGCATCATGCACTAAACAACCGAGGATCACACACTGCTAGATTTGTTCCAACAACAAACTAACGCAGAACTTAGCCTAGTTGCTAGAAGGTGCATGACAAACTAAAATAACTAAAATCTGCTCAAAATATCAAACATGTTGAAGGTATAATAGGCTACACGATTTTCTGGGAAATCGGTTACAACTGGCTCTGACTTTCAGCAACTAGCTCTGGTCCAGAATGCAAACGGGGAAAAATCCCTGTAAAATTTGTGTAGTGTATTCAACCCTTAAAGGTTGTATCAGTGATTTCAGGCCCAAAACTAAATGATCACATTCATCTAATCTTTCCTAACGATCCGCTAGCTGCCATAAACAGGGGCGGGTTTTGCTCTGACTTCGCGTCCAGCCGTGCACGAGCACAAAACCTCACAACACCCGCCCCTGTCAGTGATTGGTTGAAACACTGTTTGTTTTGGTTTTGAGTGGTGGTTGTACCCATTTGTTTTTGTGTGCAGATCTCAGAGCCTAGGCTGCCTACAGAGACGTGTTTTTTTGACAGCCTGCTTATGGGGCGGGCAGCTAGCGGATCGTTAGGAAAGATTAGATGAATGTGATCATTTCTTTTTGGGCCTGAAATCACTGATACAACCTTTAAGTCAGAGGTCTTCAACCCTGCTCCTGGAGACCCGCTGTCCTGCAGAGTTTAGCTCCAACCCTAACCTAACACACCTGAAGCAGCTAATCTAGTTGTTTAGGACAGAGATGGGCTGCATCCCAAATCACATACTTCCCATATAGTGGGCGAAAAACAGTATATGACAAAAGTAGTATGTCCGAATTCACAGTACTCATGAGGCAAAAAGAAGCTGGATGACCTGCGACTTCTGGCAGGATTCTGAAGTGCGCATTCGATGGACACTTTACTATCCCATGAGGCCACGGGAGAGGATTTGTCAATGCCAACTGATGCTGGAAGGTCAATAATGACAATATGGCAAATGTAGTACATCCAGATTACATTCATACATAGAACAAACTTGTTTAGTAACTTGTATAAGTACCTACAAAAAGATCTTCAACCAGATGGAACTGGATAATATTCTGATTGTTCCGATCCAATCTGACTTCTGACCAGTAATGTTGCCTGAACCATAATCATACACTGTTCGTTCTTTTGGCCAGAGGAGAACTGTGCCTGGGTTCTCACAAGGTTTTTTTCTCCATTCTGCCACCTGATGGAGTGCACCAGATGCATAACGTGTGTGCCGTAAAAACCAATCACATTCGTTCAGAGTTGTGTGACAGTCAGATACTGTTTGTGGATACCATAGAAATGAATGAGAGTTGCCATAAACTGAATCCAACCTATCCCAAAATTGTCTGTGACTTCTCTTATAAAACTCAAAAAATAGTTTTAATATTTAATGGAGAACATGTTGAAGATGTCAATTAATTAAATGATAAGCTGTTTTTCCACAAAAGCGGTTTATTCAGCATAGTGAAGCCTTTCCTCCAATGACATCCATTAAAGAAAAAAAAAAAAAAGCCTCTGGCCTCCTTTCCTGGTGTCCGCAGTATTACCTTGAAGGCTTAAAGCTTCACAGCACCACCAGGAATGCCTGAAAATAGGCATAATGCACCACCAGGAATGCAGGTGTGCAGAGGCAGGTTGGATATAAACCTCACAGGACAGTCAGTGGGTCTCCAGGAGCAAGGCTGAAGATCTCTGCCTTAAGATGTTCCAAGTGCATTGCAATACTGTATGGTTGCTAAGGTGTTGCCAAGGCATCTGTTAGGGTGTTATAGGTGGTTCCCAGGGCATTGTTAGCTGGTTGTTAGAGTTTTCTGATGGTTGATCCCTAAGCCACGCTTTAGGAACAGAAACCAAGCCATTGACAAAATGTCATCTCCTTCATTATGGTTGGTTAGAACAAATCTCAGATTTGCAAGGAAGAAATTATCAAACCACATCTTGTTAGCTTAGGTCAGGTCATGGTATAGGTTTAAGGGATTATTTTTGCCCATGTCATCATTTGCTAGGAGGAAATTGTAAGTCTGATTACTTAGAAAAGTAATGGCACACTTCTTCTTTAAGAGAGAGTTGACCCAAAAATTTAAATTCTTTCATCATTTTCTCAACCTCAAGTTGTTCCAAACCTGTATGAGTTTCTTTCTTCTGCTGAACACAAAACAACATATTTTGAAGAATGTCGGACGTGGGGCACCATTGACTTTCATAGTATTTTTATTCCATACTGTGGAAGTGAATGGGGTCCATTTTGAAGAATATGGGCAGCCAAGCAG
The DNA here is from genome assembly GCA_031834385.1 of Semotilus atromaculatus. NCBI lineage: Eukaryota > Metazoa > Chordata > Actinopteri > Cypriniformes > Leuciscidae > Semotilus > Semotilus atromaculatus. The sequence continues at coordinate 27,349,771 of JAULUF010000010.1, read as the reverse complement.
TTTGGTTACCAATTGACCTATGGCTAAGCCACGCCCCCTCCACTCACTCGGACAAACAGTCAACATTCGGTGACGGCGCTATGGCAGATTTCACAGTAGGAGACATTTCACAATAGGCAATTGATGATTTTTATATAGCATTTTATTAGGAGTTATTACTGACACTAAATCAACACAAATCAATGACCTTTTGAACATCACAACCTCTTGTCTATTGACACTGTATGTAAATAGTTTGAATATTTAGTTATGTGGAAGAAGAGTGAAAAGGCTACATGTTTTGCTAAAAAAAAAAAACTCTTAAGTTCCCCAGTTGTTTTGGTATGAAGTTGTATAAAATATTGTGCTTCAATATGTAATTAATGGTTCATGATCAAATTAAATATGTACAGGTCTAAGTTGCATAACGTAACGTTTCCAGGACAAGCCTTTTTTACCATCTTTACCAAGAGGATCTCTCCGTTAGTTTGGTGCTAGTATTTACATGAATCATTCAGCACAACATTGCTAACATTTGTTATCTCGGTTATTTACAGATACGTCAATGAAGCTAAGTGACATGATGTACAACGCAGCTAGAAGCTAACGTTAACGTTTTCTAATGTTAGGCTAACGTTAGAGATGTTAAAGATAACGTTCAAATACGTTGTTGACTTACATTAGAACAGATGTAGACATCCTTGTTTAATTTATCCACGTTTAGTTAGTGTTGTGGTCTAAGTTACCGCAGAACTTTATCCACAGCAGTCTTATCGCGGTTGAGATGTGTCTTGGGAAAGGGTAAATAATACACACCGTCGCCCAGCCTCTCGGGATACCTAGTGTCGGAGTTGCATGTACCCCATGCACACCGTTTGACCATTTTAAACTTAAAATTACAAGAAAAAACATATAAAAACGAGTGAAAACTGCACTAACTGCAATGCATTTCAATGGACGTGGAAGCAAAGAATGTCCGAGTGTATTGGGTAAACTGCACACTGTGATTGGCTCATCACATTTTGGGGCGTGGCTTAGCCATAGGTCAATTACTTCTACTATATGGACGAAAAAAAAACACAAAATATCTTATTTTATGTTCCACGGAAGAAAGAACCTCATACAAGAACAACACCTCGTGCACACCGGGACGATTATCGCGAGTGCTTATCGCTGATGTTTAACACCACGTGACTAACAAAGGGCGCCAATGAGATTTGCGCTTTTGTTCACGTGCCTGGAGCAGCTGAAGTTACAGTACTTGGTGGCACTCAAGCACACATTGATAGAAGACGACGACGAAAAGGAAGTAGACGAAGAAGAAGATGCAAAGAGGCAAGATGAATGTAGAGCTGCTGGTCTCTTTAGTGTCTGAACACAAAGAACTTTATGACAAACGCCAAATGCCAGTTAGCAAAAAGTGTGTGAATGGTTTTGGCAAGCACGTAAATACTGACTCTCTTCTTCTTCTGTGTGACAAGCGTGTGTCCGAAGTCTTTGTGTACCAGGGTATTTCCGGTTTTCAATAAGCACCATCTACTGTCAAGGAGTGAATTTGCACGTTTACTCGGCTCATCGGCAGTGAAAATTGCTTGAGTGTGAATACAAAGACGCGTTGAAAAAACCATGCGCTGGCCATAAGCGCCCGTGATAATCATCCTGTTGTGCTCGAGGCTTGAGGGTGAGCAAATTATGACAAAATGTTCATTTTGGGTGAACTATCCCTTTAAGTATGACTCCCAACAAGGAGCAAAGGTTGACTTAGCAAACAACATTAACAATAAGACACTATACACCATTTCTTGAGGTTGTAGTCTTCCTAAAAGTTCCTGATCCCGATGTAAAGACCTGATTTAGGGGTCAAAGTCACCAAATAATGCCACTGTCCTGGTTTCTGTCCAGACTGTGAGGCACCCACCTCAATTTGATTTCAATCATTCTGAAATCGAGTTATCCAGTTTGATCTGTAGTCAAAAGTAATGCGGCCACATAAAAACTGCAGTCGCATGTAATAATTTCATGTTTGCCCTTTAGGAAATTCTTCAGCCTGACATGTACTCACCATGTCACCTGACTCCGACATGACTGACTATTGGATGAAAGAGGAGGGGAATATTATGATTAAACAGCTTCAGCTAAACTATATATTTGACTGCAAAATGAACGCTACTGTACAAAAGTTTGGAGTCTTTTATTATTAATATATTTATTTGTTTTGAAAGAAATGAATACATTTATTCAGCAAGGAAACGTTAAATTAATCAAAATGTTGTCATCTTTTACTTCAAATAAATGCTGTTCTTTTTAACTGTTTATTAATCAAGGAATCCAGAAAAAAATGTGTTTCTGTTTCCACAAACTTAAGACTGGAGTAATGATGCTATAAAGCTAAAAATTACATCATAAAATATATTAAAAGAGAAAACAGTTGTTTTAAATTGTTCAATTTAATGTTAGTCTTTTTGACCAAATAAATGCAGCCTTGGTGATCATGAAGTGACTTCTTTCAAACACATTACTAAAATCTTACTAATCCCAAACCTTTGAACAGTAGTGTGCATATACACATATACATTTATATATATAAAAACACGACTAAAAACAACACCAGCGTAGTCACTTACATAAGGCAGTGATCTTTTGCTCACAGGGACGTTTGTAGGTGTGATGGGGTTCTGAAAAAAATATCACATCATCACATTTCCATCCAAAAATGCACTACCAACCACATCATAAACAGTAAATGTGCAGATCAAATAAACCGTTTGTGTATCATGTGCCCCTGACCTACAGTCTACATTTGATCTAATACTATTCTTTACATATAACTATACTATATTGACAGTATTTGTGCATATACAGTATCTGTCAATCCCACTATCTGCCAGTTTTCAGCCTACTTTAATGCAAATGCAAAAATGTTCTTTAAATGTTTGGAATTCTAATAAAAAGAAAAAGCACGTTACCTTACTCACTGAACTGGGAATGAACCCGATGGCCTGAATCTGCACCTTCCCTGATACGGCCAGCGTGTCCACCTTCTTGAGCTCCAACCTGTGCCTGTACTCCAGCAGATGAGAGCCGTTTACCGCCACCTGGAGGAGATTCAACAAACTATATGCTTATTTTTAAAAACAAACAAGTCATTTGTGAAATCACAAAGCATTTTTCCTGAGCACGTCCTCTTCCTCATGAAGAACATGCAAACTCATGTTTGAGAGTGCCATCAACTGAAAGCATGTGAATTAAAAACACAATGGGAAATGACTTGCTGACATCACAGCTCTCATTGGCTTAGAAATACTTATCTTATCTAAAATGATAGTCCATTAACTACTTTTATATTTAATGTGTGAGAATAAAGAACGACCTCTATAGAATTATATATAGCTCCTAAAAGGACAGTGATGGACAAAATATGAAATGGGAGTAAAAATGTTATTTCAATGCTTTAGTGTTTGCTTGTGAAAATGTTGCATTCCCTTGAGAAAGTTAGCAAACCTTTTGTGTTCTCTCAAACACTTTCCTAAAGAAACTTTTCATTTGCTCACACAATATATGAAATATAGTTTTTCCTTCCATCTCATATTATGTCCATCACCAATTATGCCTAACCCTGAAACGAAACAGTTTTGCGAGTGAATGTAAATTGAATGTGAAAAGTTAAATTGCCCCATCTCCTTTAATTACCACATCCCTTTACAATGATGAGATTTTAAATCATATTTCTGAAATCATGTCTTTATTCGACTGAAAAGATGGACAAGACATCTTGAAGAATGTCGGTAAACAAACAGTTGCTGGACCCCATTGACTTCCATAGTATTTTATTTTCCTACTATGGAAGTCTAGTAACCAACATTCTTCAAAATATCATCTTTTGTGTTCGGCAGAAGAAAGAAATTGGAAAGGTTTGGAACAACTTGAGGGTAATTCAATTATGACAGAATTTTTCTATTCCTTTAAACTCCATTGACCTCCTTGAACTGAAATATTAGAAACACTGAATTAGGTACAAAAGCAGCAGTATTTTAAATACATTCATTTCATCGGTAACAAAGAACAAGCAGTATCTGCTTTTGCTAAGTTGCTAGATCTCTATACCACTATGAGAATTGTTTTTCTCCCCTGACTGCAGCCGCCTACTCTTGTCTACATAACATTCAATGTGTTTGGCATCTCAAACACGTCTAATGTTTTGATCCACAGAGCCACCGTGTTTACGCTTCGGGGGACAGCTTACCTGCTGCATATTAACGAGAAACTATTTTAAAAGTGCAGTAAGTGATTTCTGAGAAACAACAGTTGATATCTGAAATTAGCAGAAATAAACAAACCCTTCATTGCTCCGCCCCCAAAATGAACGAACATGCAATGCAAGAGTAGATGTCTCTTTTGAAACACACACAGTCCACAAGAGTATATAAAAAGCAAGAGTTTGCTGTTAGTCTCCAGCAGCAGCAAACTGTCCTGTTACTACAATTAATATTACAAAAACAGCATATCTTGCCTCTGTGAAACACAGCAAAGCCAATGTTACTCACGTATGAAGCAGAAACAACTCAACCTCGGCGTCCATTTTCAGGCCTTCCTGATTCAGTCTCTCCAGCGCTGGAAAGCTTTTCTAATATTACCACGGGTCCTAAAGCTCTTGCCTAAACATAACCCTTCTTTTTCCAGTGATATTCCTCTGACCTTTTCTCTTTTGTAATGTCTCTCAGCCATCTCTCTTTCTACAGTCTTTCTTCAAATCTCCCTCTTGCTCACTCTCTCTCCTCCCCTGTCATGAGTGGACACGCCCCCTACTGCTGATTGGCTACAAGTGTGTAGTGGCGCTTGGTCCTATCCACTTTCAACACCAAAAAATAAATAAATATATATATATATATATATATATATATATATATATATATATTACACAGTACTGTGCAAAAGTTTTAGATCGGTAAGATTTTTTATGTTTTTAAAAGAAGTCTCTTCTGCTCACCAAGGCTGCAATTATTTGATAAAAAAAAACAAAAAAACAGTAATATTGTGAAATATTATTACAATTTAAAACAGCGGTTTTCTATGTGAATATATAGTGAAGTGTAATTTATTCCTGTGATCAAAGCTGAATTTACCATCATAACGCCGGACAGAAGGGGAGTCACACCCTCATATGGAAAGAAGCGTAAATGGATGGAGAAGCATAGTTTACTGTAAAGCTACGTCTTAGTGTTGCTTATCTTGGCGAAAGCCGAGTACAAATCAGCATGAAGTTTTAACATCTACTCTCGTGTAATGGAAATCACTCCAGTCTTCAGTGTCACATGATCCTTCAAAAATCATTCTAATATGATGATTTGATGCTCAAGAAACATTTATGATTATTATCAGTGTTGAAAACAGTTTTTTACATTTTTATTTCATGATGCTATGATGAATAGAAACTAAAAAAGAACAGCATTTATCTGAAATCTAAAGCTTTTGTAACATTAAACTCTACCCTTCAAAAGTTTGGGGTCAGTAAGAATTAAAATTTTATTTTTGGGGGAAAGAAATATAATAAATCAATACTTTTATTCATCAAGGATGAGTTAAACTGATCAAAAGTTACAGTAAAGACATTTATAATGTTAGAAAATATTCTTTTTTAAATAAACGCTGTTCTTTTGAACTTTCTATTCATCAAAGAATTTTGAAAAAAAATTGTACACAACTGTTTTCAACATTGAAAATAATAATGAATGTTTTTTGAGCATCAAATCATCATATTAGAATGATTTCTGAAGGATCATGTGACACTGAAGACTGGAGTAATGATGATGATAAATTCCGCTTTGATCACAGGAATAAATTACACTTTACTGTATATTCACATAGAAAACCGCTGTTTTAAATTGTAATAATATTTCACAATATTACTGTTTTTTTTGTATTTTTTATCAAATAATTGCAGCCTTGGTGAGCAGAAGAGACTTCTTTTAAAAACATAAAAAATCTTACCGATCTAAAACTTTTGCACAGTATTATATATATATATATATATATATATATATATATATATCGCTTACTGCACCTTTAACATCCAAAAATGACCCACTTATGATCCACCTACAGCTAATATAAAGTTGCTAATGTACCATTTCAAACAAGAGAAAGAGATTAAAGCCGACATCATACGGCACCATAGATAGTTGCCACTGAACAGAGGAGGCAAAGTAATAAAACGCAAGTTTATAACCTTAAACAAATCTTTCTGTATGAGTAAGATGATCTCAAAGGCAGCGCCGTGCCTGAAGGGCATCAGGTAGTGGATCTCCTCTTTTCCCCAGCTCTCCTTCTCCAGCGTGTTACAGACGATGTAGGGAGAGCGCTTGAAGCGAGGATTGAAATGAAAAGCCACATCTGCCCGAGGCTTCACGCTGCTCCCGCAGGTAAGGTCAATCTGAAACCTGCAAGACAGTTTACAGATTCTCACTGTTTGGACTGGATGGGGATACAATTCAAATGTGATTTGAACATATACCAGGGTGTTTCAACAGATTTCAACTGTATTATTTTTGTTATATGGTCGTTAACCATCTTGGAAACTTTGACCATACCGTCATCATTTATTTTTATGAATAGATTTTATTGTTTTTTTACCCCTGTTCAGCACGCAGACTTTCAATCTTAAAGGTGCCCTAGATTGTGAAATTGAATTTATTTTGGCATAGTTAAATAACAAGAGTTCAGTACATGGACATGACATACAGTGAGTCTCAAACACCATTGTTTTCTCCTTCTTACTTAAATCTCGTTTTTGAAAAACACTCCTGAAAAATAGGCGAATCTCCACATAATACTGACTGTGACGCAACAGTCGGGATCATTAATATATACGACTCCAAAAGTTTGCATATGCCAGCCCATGTTCAATGACAGGAGGAACTGCGCAGCCGAAGCATGGCAGTCGATCAGTGTTTGGATGTACAAATGAACACAAAGGTATTTAGTTCCTTCATCCGAGCCTCTGAAGAAACAATGGGTTAAAGGAGAACTCTGGGCAATTTTTAAGTTAATCTTATAAGTTGCTAATCTTATAAGTTGCTAATAAGTTGCTAAGTTGTTAATCTTATAAGTTAAGTTGCTAAACGCATCTTGTTCACAGGTAAGGTCCCTATTCATGTTGGACAGACATTTTAATTGCATTTTGTGTCTGTTAAGAGGCACAAAAACGCTCTTTATGTATATGCCCCCAGAGCTGCCGTTTTAGCTGAGTGGGAGCTATGGGCATTCGCGGTCGCAGCTCTGCGTCGCAAGCACCAATCCGGTTCGTTTTTTTTTCTATAGACAGTACTCACAAAGGTCTAACGATCAAGATTAACTTAAAAATTGCCCGGAGTTCTCCTTTAATTTTATTTTCTCTGGAAATTTCCAAACATTTCCGACGAGACTGTTTCCTCAATTTGGGCCAATACAGAGCTGGCCTCGATCGATCGAGCTACCAAGCAACACTTTCTGAATATGTAATCGTAATCTTTCTCTCAAAATCGTTCAATTCTGTATTTACATCATTGTGTTTGCATTGGTGAAAGCATTAGAGAGAGTGCAGAAACTGCGTTGCAATGATAAGATCTTTATTCTCGCGATCAACACACTGTCATCTGTTTGCTCAATGCTCATGGCAACATTTTATGTGATGGGAATAGATCTAAATACTTTGAAAACATCTCACGATTCGTTAATCTCGATAGCTGTAATAGTAAAAATGTATAATATATGTAGTAAAAGTATTCGAGAGAGTTTCACATGTAAATTTTATATGCAAGCATGTCAGCCAATCACAGCAGAGGCCGGTTACACACAGCAGACACGCCCCTTCAAACAGAGCGTTTGGGCTCAGGGCTAAAATCAGGCTAGGAAAAATGCCTTTTATTTCTAAATTATGACTATTTTTTATCTAAAAAACATACTAACATTATAAGGGCAACCCAGAAAACATTATGCAATAAAATAAAAACCATTCTAGGGCACATTTAACATATGGCAATGACTGATGGTCTAAGCAAAGAATAAAATAAACTACTTCAATTTGTGTGAAAATTATATTAATCTTTCCACATTTTTTATTTCCACAAACTGCTCCTCAGCTGTACCATAATTTTTTATTTGACCAACAATTTGACCACTGATAAAGTTTTTTCAAACATTAGTGCTTGGTTACCAAAGAGACAATGGTGTAAATGATAAGCATGATGGAGATGAGATATAAGTCGTGTGATGCGTGAGGAAAATTAAGATTACATTATGTGAAAATGTCAGTTAAAGGTGCTATATGTAACTTTTAGCGGCCTCTAGCGGTGATGTTTCAGATTGCAACCAATTTTTACAAGAGCGCTCATGCTTGTGCGCGTGCTTGAACTCAACAGCGAGAACTCAGGGTACCGGGCACACTGAGACTTTCAACACACCGGAAAAAGCATCAACACAACATGCTGGAAACTCAAGTAAACTCCCACTGCAACGTTACAATAATAGGCTATTTTGATCAGCTTGACTTTGAACTAATGCTCCATGCTCGTACCATGATAACGTTACATTGACTGCATTTAGCCGACATGTGGTGTTATTATCTAGCATAAGGCATTCCACTAACTAGCTGCCTCGCTGCCTGCTGTGTGTGAGTGTGTTTGCTCCGAGGCTGTAAGCTCCATCTAAAGCCTCGTATTTCTCTCTGTTTTGAACCATAAATTTACGATCATTTCTAGAGTTTATACTACTAATATAGTTTACCTAACATCTCAGACTAACCTAACATCGCTAGCTTCCGTTATTGTTAGCACAACACGCTTGTATCTCGTTAGCCTGTTAACGCTTCGCCCGTGCGCTTAGTTATTTATTTATTTTTCTCGTGCGCGCCCGCGCCTCTGAGTTCGTTAAAAGCCCAGGTGAGTAAGAATCAGTCAACAAACACGGTGAGTAATGTCTTGTCCTGTTATTGTCACCTGCACCTCATGCCACATGTTTACTATAGCCTTCCCCGTCGGCAATATAGGGTTTATATGTGATAAATGCAAGGAGACAGTCAGGCTGACGGAGAAGATTTCAGAATTAGAGACACGCATCCAAACTTTAATTGAGGATAGTAAGTGTGCTCGAGCCTTAGATACTATTTTGGATGCGCCTAGCATAGTGAATCATTTACATGATTCGGTTCCGGCTGAGTTATTGCCTGTGCAGCCAGGCAGATGGGTAACTGTGAGAGATCGCTCTAGTCGCGGATCAAAAAACCACTCTTCTGTTCCGATTACCATAACAAATCGATTTGCCCCACTCAGTGAAACACCCACTGAGAATTATGTTGATTATGCCCTGGTAATTGGCGATTCTATTACACGGAACGTGAAAATAGAGACACCAGCCACCATAGTCACATGTTTGCCGGGAGCCAGAGCGCCTGACATCAAAGCAAATTTAAAAGTGCTGGCTAATGCTAATCGTAAATTCTCTAAGATTGTTATTCACGTCGGCACAAATGATGTTCGACTTCGCCAGTCGGAGATCACCAAAATTAATATTAAAGAGGTGTTTGAACTGGCAAGTACGATGTCAGGCACTGTAATTTGCTCTGGTCCCCTTCCTGTTCGAAGGAGTGATGAGATAGTTAGTAGATTGTGTTCACTCAATGGCTGGTTGTCTAATTGGTGTCCGCAAAATAATATAGAATTCATAGACAATTGGAAAAGTTTTTGGGGCAAACCTGACCTGTTGAAAAGAGATGGTATTCATCCCTCCTGGGATGGTGCTGCTCTTCTCTCTAGTAATTTGGCTCATAGTCTTAGAGATAAAACATGACAATCTGGGGCTCAGGTCAGGAAGCAGACAGACTGGCTTAACCGACCGTCTGCTAGCGGCCTCACGTCACCAAGGTCAGATAAATCCCATCACATAGAGGCTCTTTCATCTAGATATCATCATATAGAGACTGTGTCTGTTCCCCGAATTTGGAAATCCAAAAAACTGCCAAAACTTTCTAAGGTTAAAAGTTTAATTGATGTTCAACAAATAAAAAACAGATATAATACAGATGAGCAAACGATAAAGCTTGGGTTGTTGAATATTCGATCCCTTAATTCAAAAGCGCTCATAGTTAATGATAAGATTACAGACTATAACCTAGATGTGCTGTGTTTGACAGAAACCTGGCTAAAACCAAACGATTACATTACTTTAAATGAGTCCACTCCGCAAGATTACTGTTATAAACATGAGCCTCGTCCGAAAGGCAAAGGGGGAGGTGTTGCTGTAATTTATAGTAATATTTTCAAAACCACTAAGAAATCTAGTTTTAAATATACTTCTTTTGAAGTGTTGGTGCTTAATGTAAAAATACATAGTGTAAACAATAAATCACATTTGAAAATTCTGCTGGCTACTGTATACAGGCCACCAGGGCACCATAAAGATTTTATCAAAGAATTTGCTGACTTTCTATCAAAATTAGTATTGGCTGCCGATAAAGTCCTAATTGTTGGTGATTTTAATATACATGTAGATAATGAAAAAGATGCATTGGGACTGGCATTTAAAGACATTATAAACTCAATTGGAGTGAGACAACACGTGTCAGAACCTACTCATTGTCGTAATCATACTCTAGATCTAATATTATCTCATGGAATAGATGTTGATGCCGTTGAAATTCTGCAGCAGAGCGACGACATCTCAGATCATTATCTAGTCTCGTGTAAATTACATTTAGCCAAGGCTGCAAAGCCGACTCCGTGTTATAAATATGTTAGACCTATCACTTCTGCCACTAAAGATGGCTTTATTAATAATCTTCCTAATCAGTTTCATAATCTCAGCATCCCGGATAGCTTAGAAGAACTTGATATTGCAACAGAAACGTTTAAATCTCTCTTTTCCAGCACTTTAGACATAGTTGCTCCGTTGCGCTTAAAGAAGATTAAAGAAAATAGTCCAACGCCGTGGTACAACGAGCACACCCGGGCCCTTAAGAGAGCAGCCAGAAAAATGGAACGAAACTGGAAGAAAACAAAACTAGAGGTATTTCGGATTTCATGGAAGGAGAGCTCGATTGCTTACAGAGAGGCATTAAAAGATGCTAGAACGGATTATTTTTCAACCTTATTAGAAGAAAATAAACATAATCCTAGGTATTTATTTGAACAAGTGGCTAAACTAACGAAAAAGAAAGCTTCAAGCCCAGAAGTTACCAAGAAACACAGCAGTAATGACTTTATGAACTTCTTCACTTATAAGATCTATAATATCAGGGACAAAATTATAACTATGCAACCGTCTACTACAGTAGCGCATCAGGGAGTGCATTGTAGTCTCCGTGAGGAACATTTTGATTCATTTGTTGCTATAGGAGAGGAAGAATTTTGCAAACTTGTTAATTCATCTAAATCCACAACTTGTATGCTAGACCCTATACCGACTAAGCTACTGAAAGAGATGCTTCCAGAGGTCATAGATCCTCTTCTAAATATCATTAATTCATCTTTGTCTCTAGGATACGTACCAAAAACCTTTAAGTTGGCTATGATTAAACCGCTTGTTAAAAAACCGCAACTTGATCCTACAGAATTAGTCAATTACAGGCCAATCTCAAATCTGCCTTTTCTGTCAAAGATACTAGAAAAAGCAGTATCATCCCAACTGTGTTCCTTTTTAGAAAGAAATAATATCTGCGAGGATTTTCAGTCCGGATTTAGACCGTACCATAGTACTGAGACTGCTCTCATTAAAGTCACAAATGATTTGCTCTTATCATCCGATCGTGGTTGTATCTCTCTGTTAGTGTTACTTGATCTTAGTGCTGCATTTGATACTATCGACCACAACATTCTTTTAAATAGACTAGAAAACTATGTTGGCATTAGTGGAATTGCACTAGCATGGTTTAAATCATACTTATCTGACCGTTTTCAGTTTGTAGCAGTAAATGAAGAGATGTCTTATCGATCACAAGTTCAGTACGGCGTACCACAAGGCTCAGTACTAGGACCGCTGCTGTTCACTCTGTACATGCTGCCATTAGGAGATATCATTAGGAAATATGGAATTAGCTTTCACTGTTATGCTGATGATACTCAGCTGTATATTTCTTCAAAACCTAACGAAACTTACCAATTCTTAAAATTAACGGAATGCATAGCTGATATAAAAAATTGGATGACCAGTAATTTCCTATTACTAAATTCTGAAAAAACAGAGATTCTAATCATTGGACAAAAAACTGCCACACGTAATAACCCAGAATACTGTCTAACAATTGATGGCTGCTCTGTTAAGTCTTCGTCGTCGGTTAGGAACCTGGGTGTGCTCTTTGATACCAATCTTTCATTTGAAAGTCACGTGTCTAGTATCTGTAAAACCGCATTTTTCCATCTTAAAAATATATCTAAATTACGTCATATGCTCTCACTGACAAATGCGGAACAATTAGTTCATGCATTCATGACATCCAGGCTAGATTATTGTAATGCTCTTCTGGGTGGTTGCCCTGCACGCTTAATAAACAAACTACAGCTAGTTCAAAACGCAGCCGCTAGAGTTCTTACCAGAACCAGGAAGTATGACCATATTAGCCCGGTTCTGTCAACACTGCATTGGCTGCCTATTAAACATCGTATAAATTTTAAAATATTGCTGATTACTTACAAAGCACTAAATGGTTTAGCTCCCCAGTACTTGAGCGAGCTCTTAACGCATTATAGTCCTTCACGTCTATTGCGATCTCAAAATTCTGGCCAGTTGATAATACCTAGAATATCAAAATCGACTGCTGGCGGTAGATCCTTTTCCTATTTAGCACCAAAACTTTGGAACAATCTTCCTAACACAGTCCGGGAAGCAGATACAGTCTGTCAGTTTAAATCTAGACTAAAAACACATCTCTTTGGCTTAGCATACACATAACACATTATAGATTTCTATAATTCAATGTTAGGCTGCATAGTTTAGATCAGCCGGAACCGGGAACACTTCCCATAATTCCTGATGTACTTTGTACATCATAAGAAGGATGGCGTCTACGCTAATATTAGTCTCTGTTTATCCCGAGGTTTACCGCGAACCGCCGGATCCAGGCCATATCCAGATCTGAGGAAGGACCATCACATGGACACGATGACAACGCATCCCTGATGAGCCAGCCCCATCAACACTGTGAAGGCCCATGGACACCTCAACACACTCATCTCCTCACCGGCCGGATGACCCAACCCAACCAGATGAACTGGATAAATATCATGAAAGTTCTGATCACATCTGACTCCTGACGTTATGCTGCCTAACTCATAATCATACACTGTTCGTTTGTTGGCCAAAGGAGGACTGGCCCCCTGACTGAGCCTGGGTTCTCCCAAGGTTTTTTTCTCCATTCTGTCACCTGATGGAGTTTTGGTTCCTTGCCACTGTTGCCTTTTTCGCCTCTCTTCGCCTTTGTTGCCATTGGCTTTTGGCTTGCTTAGTTGGGGACATTTAACATTTAATTTTGAATTTAACAATACTATTACAACATTGTTTTTCTGTTATCTCTGTAAAGCTGCTTTGAAACAATTTGAATTGTAAAAAGCGCTATATAAATAAAGGTGACTTGACTTGACTTGACTAACTATTCGTGTATCTTTCACAATGAGCAATGTCAACATAGGTGAATGTATGATATGATAACGAAAACGGTTAGTGAACTAATTGACTTAACAATTTCAGTGTAACAGTAAGACCGTAGGAAATAACATTACTGTACTGAACGTGTTTGGAAATGTGTATTATAAACAATATGATAGTAGTGGGATGAGTAACGTTAGACAGTAGATCTAGTACATAAAATAAAAGTTCCATCCTAAAGCACCTACTTTTTGTTATCCTGGAACAGTCTTTTGTATTCCTTTCATATCTCATGTATGTAGTAAGTAGAAGTTGATCTGAATCACGTTTGGCTGACGAGCTTCAGCAGATAAAACTTTTTTTTGTTTTTTATATTTATGTGTAGTTTGTGTTGGAGTCTGTGTTGTGCTGGAGGCAGGTCGTTTTTTTGGTGTTATCAGACTCCATGTCGTTAGCTGCAGTGCCGTCGCATAGACTGTATAAAGGAGAGAGGCTCGGGAGCGCGCATGCACGTCACATCCGATGGATTTCGTGGTAAATCCGACCCGGAGCCTTCACATAGAAATAGGAATACTGGCCTTCAGAGGTAATAGCAAAACCCGACAAGTGGATCATTGTAATGTGTGATTACAACCCCTTCACACACAGGCAATAAAAAAAGGATTAATTTTAGTAGAAAATCTACATATAGCACCTTTAATTGTGTATATAAGATACATAAAATGCTAGCAATGAAATTAGGCAAAATTTTTTAAAGCTCGGTAACACTTTAGTTTAGGGTCCAATTCTCACTATTAACTAGTTGTTTATTAGCATGTGTATTACTAGGATATTGTCTGTTTATTTGTACTCATAAAGTACATATTAATGCCTTATTCTGCATGACCATATTATACATCCCTTAATCCAACCCAATACCTAAACTTAACAACTATTAAAAAGCAGGAATTAGGAGTTTATTGAGGCAAAAGTTGTAGTTAATAGTTAGTTAATATATTGAGAATTGGACTCTATTCTAAAGTATGACCAAAATGTCATTTTCATCACAGAATGTTCTCAAACACAAAAAATAATTTGAGATGGAAGATTGGAAATGACGTTTCATTTCAGAAAAAAAGAGATACGTTTAAAAATGAAATAAATCTAGTGATGTTTATTTCCACTGTGAGAGTTAGGAGACAGTAAAATGTTGTGAAATATGTTTTAAGGGCCAAAAATGGCCATGAAAAAAAGTTTGGTGCTTCTAGCATCTCTTATTATATTGATATAATATTTCCCTGCATGAGTAAAGGAAGCAGATTCAATATAAAGAGGAAGTTGGCTTGTAACAAGAAAGACCCCTTCCACCTCAACTGTTACAGGGTTAGTTCACCCAAAAATTTATTTTTTATTTTAAAATGATCCCGTAATTTACTCACCCTGAAGCCATCCTAGGTGTATATGACTTTCTTCTTTCAGCCAAACACAATCAGAGTTATATTAAAAAAAATATCCTGGCTCTTCCAAGCTTTATAATGGGAGTGAATACAGCCTGAGATTTTGAAGCTCAAGAAAGTGCATCCATCCATCCATCATAAAAGTAATCCATACGCCTCCAGGGGGTTAATAAAGACCTTCTGAAGCGAAGCCATGCATTTTTGTAAGAAAAATATATCCATATTTAAAACTTTTTAAACTATAATCACTGGCTTAACAGCCATACGCAAGTCTAGTTCTGGCGGAAGAGTGACCTCTGACCCTAAACTGCGCTTCAGAAGGTCTTTATTAACCCCTGGAGTCGTATGGATTTCTTTTATGATGGATCATGGATGCGCTTTTATGGGCTTCAAAATATCAGGCACTATTCACTCCCATTATAAAGCTTGAAAGAGCCAGGATATATTTTTTAATATAACTCTGATTGTATTTGGCTGAAAGAAGAAAGTCATATACACCTAGGATGGCTTCAGGGTAAGTATATCTTTGTGTGAACTAACCCTTTAAGGTGTAAAGGATATCGAGGTTGTTTGGGTTCTCACCTGTCGGAGTCACTGGGGACACTGCCCTGGATGAGCACCATCTCTCCGGGATGAAGTCCGCCCAGGATGGTCCCAGCATAAGGAATCGTCTGCAGGCAGAAATTGAGACATGAGACACAATGACTCAGTTTGTCCTACCTTATAAGTCAACATGGTACAACAATAAACGCTTTCATTGACAGATTACGTTAAACAGTCTAAATTAACTTATCCGTCTACATAGTGACCCATAAGCAAAAAGTATAAGAAGAGTAAATCTTACTGGATTCATTATTGTTTGTTTCGCATTTGCGACAGACATTTTGACGATGCTGTTCAGAAAGTCTCTTTATATGCTGTTTTTACGAGTTAATCACCAGCCGAGGAAGAAAATATAAACGCATTCTGTACTTTCACTTCCGCATGTGTTTAGTGGCCAATCAAAAAGCGCGATGTGAGCGCGACGCGTTCGGTGACCAATCAAAGCGCGATGTGAGCGCGACGCGTTCAGTGACCAATCAAAGCGCGATATGAGGGCGACGCGTTCAGTGACCAATCAAAGCGCGATATGAGTGCGACGCGTTCCGTTTTCTAATACTGAAATATAAATACTTCATACACAAATTACATAATTTCAGATATTTGCATGCACTGATGTTGAATCAATGAGTTCACGTTTACCTCCTGCATGTCTGTATAAAGAACAATGACATAAGAGTAGTTTCACTTGCAGTTCGATCGGAGATTCGAGCACATGACACGGAAGTAGCTGCACATAAACATCATACCGTAGCTGTTCATAATCATCATGATGATTTCTGTCTTCAGCAGCAGTTCATAATCATTCATCAAAACATGCAAACTCTACTGGTCATTATCTCCTGTATTGTTGGGTGCTCTGCTCAGTTTTATGTTATAGATGATCGAATTGGATTAGGGAGAGAGTTTGATGGAATTGGGGGATTAAGCGGAGGAGGAGTAAGTTGAGTGAAGTTTTGTTCACTTTTTAAGTGAGTCCGTGGATAACTGTGTCGGTGGTTGCGGTTGACAAACTGTCGCTTTTGTTCTCAGGCCACTTCGAGACTTCTTGTCAACTATGAAGAACCGTATCGGAGTCAGATTTTGGATTTCTTATTCAAGGTATTTGGTCACGTGATCCACAGATGTGTGACACATTAAGAAGGAAATTTTTTTGAATAACCGAATGTGTTGTTATTATGCTTTGGTTTTATTCAGCCCAACTTTGGAGCTTCACTGCACATCTTAAAGGTAGAAATAGGAGGCGACGCCCAAACTACAGGTAATAAAGTGAATCTGTTGTCTGTCTGACTTGTCCTGATCTATTCATTTATTCAGTAATCCATTAAAGATTTTATTCATACATTCAAAGATTTGAATACACCTTTTCTATATTAAGTAACGTTATGTTTTTGATATCTGATTTAAAATGAATTCAGGTGGAGTAAAGTAAAATATATGTATATAGGCGTATATTATATGTATCACTATCATAATAAACGAAAATAATTTCATTCTATTTAAAAGAATGACATTCCTGACAAGAAATCCATAATTAGTAGTTTGGCATAATATTGTATTGTTTCATAGCAAACTTCGCTGTCAATGTGAAAAAATGTTGTACATGATTCGAGTCATATGATGCGAGTCATGTGGTACCAACATGACAAATACAAAAAAAAAAAAAAACAGGAAATGACCTGATGGAGAGGTGTTAATTCCTGAAATGATCTTACATTTTACCTTTTCATGACAAATCAAGGTTCATTTTAGGTTGTAAAATGTCATGTGATGAGATTTACCCCCCCCCCCCCCCCCCCCCCCATAAAATGAATTGGATATATATGTAAATGTACATATTGTACAATGTATAAACTTTTATGAAAAATAACAATTAAGATGTATATACTATTTAAGAAACAAAATATATTTTTACACCAAGTGCAAATAGCCCGCCTAGTTGGCAAAGGCTTTTTGCATGAACTCCACTATTGTCTAGTTGAGCCAAATAAAATGACAAAAGACGTTGATCCGGTAAAGGAGCCGTGGGCTGGATAGGAAGGACAGTGGAGTTCAATCGAGCGTTTGATGCAGCCGACCTGAGTTTGAAACCACCTTTTCCCGATCCTTTTCTTCTCCCTAAACAAAAACAAACAAACACTGGTTTGACAAGTACTGAGTAATATGAATTAATTAGGCTACATGTACTTGTGTAGTTTGGTTTAGGGTTAGTTGCATGCAATTACATGTGTAACAAGGACAGTGTAAAAAAAAAAAAAAAAAAAAGTGTTAGCAAAAGCTGATGGTAACACTTTTTTTTTTAAACAGTGTCCTTGTTACACATGTTGCATCTGCTTGCATTTAAAATATGCATAATTGCATGCAACTAACCCTAAACCAAAATACAGTATGTACATGTAGTAGTAGTTAATATTACTCAGTACTTATATGTATAATTACACTGCAACAAGGACAACTTAAAGTCAAACCAGTGTTTTTTGTTTTTAATAAAGAATAGAGAAAACATTCTAAAAGTGTAATTTACATTTAGAATATTTAAAATACTTTTTTGTTACCATGCTGTTGATAGTGTTAGTGATGCAGTTATTAAAACTATAAACAAATAGAATGTAAAAATGCTTTTACACTTAATTATAAAAATATTTCACACTTAGAAATACATTTTAGACCAAAACAAACAGTTAACAGTTAAGAAACGTCAAGCTTGGATTACTGACTTGTATCTTCCCGTTTGATTGACAGATGGCACAGAACCCTCTCACATGCACAGTAAGGGTGAAGCGGATTTTTATCGTGGATATGAGTGGTGGCTTATGAAAGAAGCTAAGAAGAGAAATCCAAACATCAAGCTGATAGGTAATCTATTTGTTCCATACTGAACTTGCATTTATATTTTAAGGACAGAAATAATGTAGAGAAGACCACAGATATTTGACTTGATTCGATGCTTTGATTTTGAAGGCCTTCCCTGGGCATTTCCAGGATGGGTTGGATATGGAACCCAATGGCCTTACTACTTTCCAAATGTGACTGCCCAATATGTTATTTCATGGATCATGGGAGCAAAGCAGCATCACAACCTTGACATTGATTATATTGGTGTATGTATTGCTTATTATTAGTCTGTTACTGGTGTCTATTTTAAAGGGAACCTCTTTTTGAACTCGTTTTGATATATTTTTCAGATATGGAATGAAAAAACATGTGATCCAGCATACGTTAAGGTAAAAAATACTAATCTTAGTTCCAGCCTAACTGCCATGGCAATACGATTATTAATATATTTGAGTCAGTCCAAATGTGTCTGTCATGTCCATAGGTGCTAAGGGATGTTTTGGACCGAGCTGGTTTTACAAATATCGGCATCATTGCTGCAGATGGAGACTGGTCAATTGCAGCTGCCATGTTGAAGGATTCATATCTGAATGATGCTGTTGAGGTGATAGGGTGAGCAGATTGGAACATTTGGCCTTACAAACCCATATTATCAACCAACTAGCTGAGCTATTCAGCTTAAACTAAAGTGTGGTTATAGTTTACGGCCTTTTACAGTGTCCACTACCCAGGCACCCACACGGTGAAGGAAGCTCTGATGACGGAGAGGAAGCTTTGGTCATCTGAAGACTACAGCACCTTTAATGACGACGTCGGTGCCGGATGTTGGGCTCGCATTCTGAACCAGAACTACGTGAACGGCAGAATGACCTCGTGAGCTGTTTTCAGACACCTTTCGCTGTCTCTTCACTGCGATACACGTGATGTGCTCAGAGTAAGACTGCTTTTTTTTAGGACTATATCCTGGAATTTGATTGCAAGTTACTACGAGAATCTGTCCTTTGGTGGAGATGGGCTGATGACCGCGGAGGAGCCCTGGAGTGGACATTATGTAGTGGATTCTCCCATTTGGATGACCGGTAACATGTTTCCAAAGCCTCTTTCACACAGAGCACTGATTCCCCCAAAAATTGCCATAGATTTTAGGGGTGTAACGACAGCCTCATGTCACGATTCGATACATATTATGATACTGAACTCACGATACAATGTTATTGCGATTTTCCAATACATATGATAAAAGGTTAACAACAAAAACGTACTGTTGATTTAAATGCTACATTTGTTATTACATTGTGAGTGTAAATGAATAATATAATAATAATAATAAATGAAAAATACTATATTATTGCGATTTTCCAATACATATGATAAAAGGTTAACAACAAAAACATACTGTTGATTTAAATGCTAAATTTGATATTACATTGTGAGTGTAAATGAATAGGCTTGGACTTGGTGCTGGAAACCCAGTGCACAGGACAATAGTGACACCAGAATAAAAATGTTCATGATTCTGAAGCTGAAAATATAGAAATTATTTTAAGACGAATATGCTTGCACTCTGTCACTGACTAGATTTATTTAAAATAAAGTAGGCCACTTTTTACTGGTAACATAAGACATTTGGCATTATCAGGACCCACAAATATTCCCCCATTGCATTATTATACATTATATTTAACATTATATATAGTAGTTTAATGTAGTACTGACACTAAAACTCAATAAAAACAGTCATTTTTATTTTGGGTGAACTATACACAATAAATATTGTCACAATCCACGATACATATTGTTGCATTTTTTGTATTGGGATATATTGTGACATCCCTAATAGATTTGCTAGAGTGCCTTGTGTGTGAACGCAAACACGTCCCGGGATCGATGTCGGGATGGGGACCAAGTAACATTTCTGGGATCAGTTCCGGAACATGCTCTCTGTGAAGGCGGCACGTGTCGTCGCAATGATTTAGGTATCGTATCGACTGGAGGTTTTAAATGCGTACGTCATCCCGATGTCACGTGTCTTTACGGGATGTGTGTGAACGCACGCACAGATTCCAGAAAATCACTGGCAGCGTGATTGAACCAAAATCAAACGATTCCGGGACACATTATCAGTGTATTTTCTGGAATCTCTGTGTTAAAAGGGCTTAATAGTCATTTAAATATGCTGTTACATAGTTTGTGAACTTCAGTCTGGCCCTTTTAGGCTTTTATTCGCATATAAACATTGATCAACTTAAATACATATATGGTATACACATATACGGCAAATACATTATATATGATAAAGGAATCCCACCATGCATGCTTGATGTTCAAGAACAAACATTGGTTTTCACGCACCAAGTAAGCCCGTGGGACTGAGAATGGCTTGTTGTAGCAGATGAATGTCAGTTATTTCCTCGATGAGTGTTTGTTTAATTTTGTTTCTTTTTCCTGTATGAATTTCTTTTTCCCTGTAGCGCACACAACTCAATTTACACAGCCAGGCTGGTTTTATCTACAGACGGTGGGGAATCTCACCAGTGGCGGAAGTTATGTGGCTTTAACAGACCGTAAAGGGAACCTAACAATTGTTATTGAAACCATGGTGGGTGGTTAATATTTTCTTAGGTCTAGCGAAGGACACAAGTTTCAGTGAATCATTTATTTTGACCTCTATGCACAATATGTACACTCCTCCATTTTTCTTTTTCTAGACACACAATCACTCTCAGTGCATTCGTCCTCCTCTACCGTACTTTGATGTTTCTCCTCAGAAAGTCACATTTCAGCTCAAAGGTTCTTTTGTAAGTGCAGTTCTGTCCGTTCTTGATGTTTCAATCCATTTATTTCTTAACCTTTTTCTTAACCATTTTATGTTTTCTGCTTTCATCTTTTTTTCAGGCACGTCTCACTGACCTTCAACTGTGGTACTCAAAATTGGATTTTGAGACCAAAAAAGACACGCTCTTTGAGAGGAGGAGTCCTGTTAAGGTATAATTCAATCAGTTCAGTCCATGTTTCATGTCTTAACACATTGCAGAATTGGCAGTAAAGGAACCTTCCTGTTTCCACACAGGTCTATAATGGTTCCTTCACCTTAAAACTGGATGTCGATGAGGTTTACACAATCACAACAGTCACCACTGGACAAAGAGGTTTCAACCCAGAGCCCCCCAAATCCCACCCGTTTCCAAAGAATTACTCTGATGATTTCACTATTGGTAAGGAATATTAGTGTCAAAAGGAAACCATTGGCATTGACTCAAATGACATTTCTAACAGCATTTCTTTTCATTCCAAGATGTCCCACCATTCTCTGAGGCTCCGTATTTTGCTGATCAAACCGGAGTGTTTGAGTACTTCAGAAACAGCTCAGATAATGGCTCGCACGCCTTTACCTTACGACAGGTGATCACTGAACGGCCGGTCACCTGGGCTAGAGATGCCGACCAGACCATCAGCATCATAGGGGACTACAGCTGGTATGTTTGTCCTCGGAACGGTGATGTTTTGATGATACAACATTTTTTTAAATTACACACATCATCCAATTTTTATTAGCACATAAATATGGATCTGGATGTCTACAATGCTAATAAATTGAATGACTCTTAAAGGTTGTATCAGTCATTTCAGGCCCAAAAAAGGCCGAAACATAAATGATCACATTCATCTAATCTTTCCTAATGATCCGCTAGCTGCCCGCCCCATAAGCATGCCGTCCAAAAACCCGTCTCTGTAGGCAGCCTAGGCTCTGAGATCTGCCCACAAAAACAAATGGGTACAACCACCACTCAAAACCAAAATAAACAGTGTTCCAACCAATCACCGACAGGGGCGGGCAGCTAGCGGATCGTTAGGAAAGATTAGATGAATGTGATCATTTATCTTTCGGCCTTTTTTGGGCCTGAAATGACTGATACAACCTTTAATGGGCCCTATCATAAACTCGGCACAATGCAGCACCAGGCGTGACCGAAGTGTTTTTTGCTAGTTTCAGCCCGACGCAGTTATCATTTTCACGTCCTGCGCCACACTGTTTAAATAGCAAATGCGGTTGCGCCTATTTGTGCGCCCATGGGCTGGTCTGAAAACGAGGAGTGTTCAGGCGCATTGTTGACACTTTGCTATTTTGAGGCAACTGAAATAGACCAACTGAAACTTGGTCTAAAATCAATGGCGCAATATTTAAATTTGTTATTTAAAGAACGCGTTAGTAATGTGCGCCTATAGGCGTGTTTACAATGCGCGTACACTCTGCTTATTATACACACACACTGCTTATTACACACACAGGGACGCGCAGCAGCACACAAACATGCCAAATAAAAATAAAAGGATTACAATGTAAAAGATTATTATTATTATTGTGTAAGCATTTGTTATATTTATTTATTTATTTTATATTTATTTTAAATATTGATGCAAGTTTAGACTAATCTTTTGGACTTATACATTTATTTTGGACATCTCAATTTATATTGGACGTTTATCCACCGTACCTACGAATGATTTGGGGGTGCGAAGCTCTATATTTTATATTTAGAACATACACTTTGCAAGATATTTTATGAGATGTTTTACTCAATACTGCAGTTCTATAGTAAATGGCACTGATTAGTTCTGCCTCATAATTAATCATATAACCAAACTTCACTCTTGTCTGACTAGGACAGACCTCAATGTGTCCTGTGATGTCCTCATTGAGACGCCCATCACTGGAGGTGTGTTCCTGGCGGCCAGGGTTGATCAAGCTGGAGAATCCGTCAGAGGAGCAAAGGGTGTCTTTTATTGGCTTTATGCGAATGGAACCTATAAAGTGACAAATGACATAGGTAACAGTTTTGTATTTGCCTTTCTTTGAGTATAGCATGTTAATTTTTGGTTATATCTTTATAAACAGGGTTGCAAATTAAGTTGTTGTTTTTCTCACCAGCCAATTTTTAAGCTAAACCATAAAATTACGGGTAAATAAAATAAAAGAAGAGGGTTTGTGTGTCAACTTGCTGTTGGTCGAAGTGAGAGAGCGAGAAAGTGCAGCTGGTAGTGTGTATCTATTCTGCGGAAAATAAGTATTGGAACCGGTTTAGATATTTCAGTATTGTTATGTATTGAAAAATCTATATTTTTGAAAATATTTCACTTAGTTATATGCCTTTTTAAAAGACCACAACTGAAATAAAATTCAACCCGCCAAAGTGGTTAGATATCAAGGTGTTGATATCAAGCCCTGCTTACTAAGCTATATGAAATTCTTTTCCCCCTGATTACAATCTTAACTTTGTTTTAATTTAGTTTGGTTCATACCTGAATTAACCATTTTTGTTGTATTGTGACTGATATTTATGTTTTTCACACTAAAGGTGGAAAGAGAGTTCTTGCTGAAGGGCTGTCGGGAACAAGGGAAGGTGTATGGTATACCTTAACCCTTAGTGTCAAGGTAACATCTACACACTTATGTGCAACCTTTTAACCATTCATTATGTCTTTGTTCTTAAATGTGCATCTTTTGGTCTGCAGGGATATTTTGCCTCAGGGATGCTGAATGGCTATCCGCTATGGGAGAACGCTGTTGTTCTCGAACCCAAGAATGGCTGGGCTGCACTAGGAACTTTCTCTTTTGAATATGCACAGTTTGATAATTTTAAAGTAAATGCATATTAATTCCTGCTTACTTTGATACCTCACATTCATGTTTACTTGATTATTACATTACACATAATTGTCGGAATTACCGTAATTATGGGATTCCATCTTTAAAAAAGTTCCTTAAATTCCTTCACGTCATCGTAGAACTCTCAATTACAACAAGAGCTCTGACTTGTACCACATGACCTCTGCAACTTAACTCCTGCAGATTAATTTTGCCGTTGATAATGTTGGCATATAAACACATTCTGAAGATGTGAACAGCTCCGTCACAAGATGTCGTCTCGTAATTACGGTAATGTCATGGCATGAACACAGCATTTTGGTGCATTGTCTTCATTCACCATGTTTCTTAATATCTTTTTTATTTAAGTGCAAAAATAACACTGTGATGAATGTCTTATTTTATTTAATTTGGTGATTTGCCTTTTTTACTGGAATGATTGGTTTATGATTGGGGATTTATAAATGAGGAATGTGAGTATGAAATATGAATATGAAAAAGGGACATTCTGTGCCAATTAAGTTAAGTAGACTGGAAATTACTTGCACTACCAGTTTAAAGTCTGGACTTTAATGACGTTTGTTTCACATGGTTTTAAAAATCTTGTATACTTGTATCTTGTACAGAATTAAAATTGTGAAACAAATTTTTTTGTTTGAATAGAAATGACTCCTTCAGTACTGTTTAGAAAGGATGTACAACATAAAAAGATAAAAGAGATCTGACAAGAGCAGTCTACATGTAGGCTGTGTTCGAAATCGGCCCTGCTCATTTACTAGTTCCTTCATTACTCCACTAATATAGTCCACTTGAAGGAGTGAATGAAAACGAGTGAGTGAATTCGGACACTGAGTTCTCTGTTAGCGCTGGCACCTTTTGTATAGTTTGTGCTGTTTAATAATAATTTGAAGCTTAGCAAACTGGCAGCTCCAGTAGTAATGAAACAATTTATCTTGAACTCTGTCATGGTAACTAGTCAAGTCACTAGCATGTATAAACCTTAAAGGTGGGGTATGTGATTCTCTTTTTTGTCCATTTTTTTCAAAATCACTTGAAATCCTATTCATAACCCACTTACAGCCACTGAATTAGAAGCACTGAAATCAAAATTAAGCAATTTAATCATCTGTGGAACGGACAGGACTCGAAAAACTCCAGCCAATCATTTCCAAGACCACCTAGAATCATTGGACAGTAAGTCCGTCAATCAAACGGTTGTACGATTCCCCCCATCCCCCTCACGCGAATCAGCGCCAGCGTTGGAGGAAAGAAGGTAGGACCATTTGATTTGTGTATTTTCAAAATCTGCTGGCCGTTTTGCAAATCACATACCCCACCTTTAATTAAACAATTTAATAATCAGTTAAAAAGCAAATTTTAAAGGAACACTACCTTTTTTGTTCATTTTCCAACTCCCCTAGAGTTTAACAGTTGAGTTTTACCATTTTCGAATCCATTCAGCCGATCTCCGGGTCTGGCGGTAACACTTTAGCATAGCTTAGCATAGATCATTGAATCTGATTAGACCGTTAGCATCTCTCTCAAAAAAATTACCAGAGTTTCGATATTTTTCCTATTTAAAACTTGCCTCTTCTGTAGTTACATCGTGTACTAAGACCGACGGAAAATGAAAAGTTGCGATTTTCTAGGACAATATGGCAGATTCAAAGATCTATGCTCTAAGCTATGCTAAAAGTGCTACCGCCAGACTTGGAGATCGACTGAATGGATTCAAAAACGGTAAAACTCAACTGTTTAACTCTAGGGGAGTTGAAAAATTGGCCTATTTCCAAAAAGAGTGGAGTGTTCCTTTAATAATAATACTGTATGATATTACGCTGTACCCACATTGGACCAGTGGTTTTGGAAAATGGATGGATGTATGATTCAGCTGCAGGCGCCATCTTCTGGTCAGACACAGGAAATCATTTTTTCATTGGTCAACTTACAGTGTATTTGTGTTTTTGTTAAAGTGTGGTTTCTGGCTATGAATTGTATTTGACTATTTGAATAAAAATGTTTAATGAAATTTTTGGAACGTTTATTCAGAAACAGCAAAACATCGATATGTACATGCAATATCTAGCAAACAAATAAAATGCAACTAAATAATGACTGACATACAGTCAAAAGATTGATTTACCAGCGTTTCTAATAGTAATCCTAAATTATAATAAATTAAAGAAACACATTTGAGATATTTCTGACTTCTCTGAAAGTACTACCACACTAACTCTACTAGGCTATTTACTGTTATTTCAAGTCACTTAAATATAATTGCACATTTATAAGTTCATGAACGTGGTTTTTATACAAAATACCCCAAAATATATATATATAATTACAGCTACATTTT
Source organism: Semotilus atromaculatus (assembly GCA_031834385.1). Taxonomy (NCBI): domain Eukaryota; kingdom Metazoa; phylum Chordata; class Actinopteri; order Cypriniformes; family Leuciscidae; genus Semotilus; species Semotilus atromaculatus. Next base: position 27,323,307 of record JAULUF010000010.1, on the reverse strand, counting down.
AGACACAGTTGTCAATATTGTCTTTTTTTCCCCAAGCTCAAATCACATTAATCACCATATGAACATGTTCCACTGTTAAAATGCAAAAACTTTTAAACATTTTGTCATGTAGGCTAGCCTAATCCAGTTATAGTGTGAGGTGTACAAGTATCTCAACAACAATAATAAAAAGTGTTTAGGACAAGGTTTTATAAAATAAAATGCGTTGATATTTCGTGCCATCCAAAAAGTTGTGTCTACTGTGTGATCTTTCCAAGTCTCCATAGCAACCAAACGACAAACAACATGGCCAACCACAGCGAGAACCGCTCCAAACGAGTCTTTTTCAACAACATAGACTCATACTCATCCAAATATATCGCGCAGGTAAAAGAGTCATTAGGTACAACAATTACATGAATATAATAAGCGCTGTGGCTTAATGTTGCTTTGTTTAGTTCTTGTCGTCGTGTGTTGTCGGAGAGTCTCTCGCTGATGAAGAGGAGGAAGACAAACAACAACAGGCTTCAGAAGGACCACGATTTCAGATAGTCGGAACAGTTGCGAATAAAGGTGCAAAAAAACAACGTTTTGCACTGGAGGAATATTGGGTTAGTTGAGTTTATCATTTATCATTTATTGTGGGGTGTTGTGGGTAGATGGCATTTAAAACCGGATTTATTAATTAATAATAAAAAAGTGAGATTCACGCACACGAGAAACTTCTATGAACAGCCAAAAAATTTATTTTTATTTTTATTAATTTTAGTTAACGTTAGATATTTTTTCGGAATCAAAAAGTAAAAACATTTGTAGGTGATATATCATGATATATTAATATACAATGGTTGTTTTTAAAATAATTAAATTCTTTAGTTAGACATCTTTTTTTTTATTTCTTAGAAAATAAGAAATAAACAGTGAAGCAGTTTTGTAATAAAATAAAAGTAAATTTACATTTCTGTCCACCAAATTAAAGTCATGTGGTGCAAACATGCAAACAAAAAAAAGTGTGTCTCCATCTGCTTTCTAGTTCAGTAGTCAAGGCACTGATCAGGGAATCTGCCATTTTAAGGGCTGTCTTAATCACAAATTCCAGTGAACTGAAACTTTGCTCCCTAAAAAGTCCCACAATGCACTGTGAAAACCATCGATGCTCACTATGTTACTTAAATTCTTTCTGAAGCACAAATATATTGCACAAGCCAGCTCAATATACATCACGACACAACAAAACAGATGCATTGAATTTTTTTTTATATTTCACAAACATTGATAAAAATCTAGCTGCTACTATTATAGTTAATTTACAGTTGAAATGTTAAAGGGAAATGTAACAATCAAATTATTCATCTTAATGTACTTTAAAAAGCATAAGAAAAAAGTCAAAAAGCATCAGTTCTGCTGTTTTTCATAAATCAGTAGGGATGCTGGATGTACAACACAGATGTTGTCATGTCGCCAGAAATGGAGTGACCCAGTGTATAGTGAGCGAGGGACCTTATTGTTACGTTTTAAGCAGGGATGAGGAGAGGTGAGAATCCAGGTGCAGAAACAATTCAAAGAACACAAATCAAGATAATCCAAACAAAGACATGAACATAATCCAAACAGGGGAACCAGAGACATAATCTAGACAGAAGAAACCAGGAACACAAAAACTTACAAAGAGAGACATGCAAGAACAACAACCGACAAAAGATAATTGAAACACAGGGTTCTAAATACACAGGGAACATAAGGACTAATGATTAACAGGTGTAGATAAGTTCCTATGGAAACTAATGAGAGAAACTACGGAGACAATCAAGGCAACAAGGCAAACCCGAACTAAACACGGACAATGGGCACAGACAATTACTTCAAAATAAGAGTCTATTTGAAAACATCGATGAACACAGACCCAGGGCACATGTTACAGAGCCCCCCATTAAAGGAGCAGCTTCCAGATGCTCCAAAAACATAACAATAAGTCCTGGAGGGGGGTGGAGCGGAGACTGATCAAGGGGCAGCATGTCTGCCCGGGCCTGTGTGGCAGAAGTGAAGCTAGTGACCAAGGTGGAGCCGGCAGGGCAGGGGACCTTGGTGTAGCAGGCAGAGTGATCCGGGCGGAGCTGGCAGAGTAGGTGGAGCTGACAAGACTGAAGACCACCACAGCAGAGCAGACGGGACTGAAGATCCCCACGGTGGAGCAGACAGAAAGACAGATGGATCAGACGTTCTCCGTGACCGTGTCTGAACAGACAGAGTTTAGGGACGACCTCTGTGGTCTTGCCAGGTCAGACAGGGAGTGATTGCGTCTGTGGTCGTGTCAGACAAGAAAAGGAGTTCAGGGACGACCTCCGTAGTCTTGTCAAAGAAGACAAGGAGTTCAGGGATGACCCTCCATGGTTATGTCAGGGCTCGTAGATAGTTCAAGGACAGCCTCCTTGGCTGTATCAGAGCAGGCAGAAGCTTCAGGAGCAGTTGCTGCCGCCTCAGGAGAAGCTGTAGACGTGTGCGACCCAAACACATAAGACTGCGTCTGCCATTACAGGAAGTGCAGCCGTTTCTGGTAGGACCTCTGGGACCACCATACTTGGAAGCGTTGGGACCATCAGACTATGATGTGCTGGGACATCTGAACTCGGATGCGCTGGGACCACCGAGATGCCGGCCCCTCGCACAGACATCAGTGATGGGTCCGCCTCACTGGACGCCTGTCTTGAACACTTTGGAACAGCCTTTGTTGCTTTGGTTTGGCGTCCATAACGGCTGGGGACTCCGGCATGGCACAGTAAATGCAGAGCCACTCAGTGGCAGTGCCAGATCGATATAAAATTCCAGAGTCCAATTCCAGAGTCCGTGCAGTGGCATGACTTAAAGCTGCCGTCGGCAACTCTGGCTGATTGAATGGACTTAGGCAAAATGTTGAATTTTTACAACTCTCATGCCCCTCCCCCACTATCAACGAATACCCTCCCACAGAGTTCGTGCTCGTCAGTGCGCCATCACTCTTCGCTACTGCGCGAACTTCAGGCGTGTACATGTGATTGACGTGTGCGTGCACGACTTGTGATTGACAGTCATATCTCACACCCCCCTGCGCTGATTGGACACAATGAACCGGGAGCGGTGGATTTTTGCAAAACAAATAACACGCTCCAGGTGGAGTTAGAAGCTCGGGTTTTTTTCTAAAGCCACTTTATTTATGTTGTTCTGTCGGAATATAGTGTCGAATTCGCTTAAAATGATTAAAAAAAAAGTTGCTGACGGCAGCTTTAACTGAGTAACTCAAGATAGCATGAATATAACCCAAACAGGGGAACGAGAGACTGGGGAAACCAGGAACGCAACAGCTTACAAAGAGGGACATGCAAGAACAACGACTGAAAAAAAGACAACTGAAACAGGGGTACAAATACACAGGGAACACAAGGGCTAATGAGGAACAATTGTAGATAAGTAACTATGGAAACTAATGAGGGTAACTAGTAGACAAACAAGGCAAAAAGGAACTAAAGACATGAAGAGAACATAGGACAGTGGGCACAGAAAATAACTTCAAAATAAGAGTCAAATGACAACATCGATGAGCACAGACCCAGGGCACGTTACTCTTGTAGTGCCCGAATTCATGTACATGATATACTGATTCACAAGCTAGGGAACTGATTGAGACGAACACAAAGAAAACAAAACAAGACATTATATCATAGATGACCCCTGTGTGTCAAGGTCAATACATTTCATAAAATATCAGATAATGACCTTTTATGAGGAGGTCCATGACCCTTGTAACAAGTCTCAGATGCGTTTTAAAACTTTGCAAGCTGGGAACCTAGAGCAATTTTGAGCATCTTGTTTCATCATATTTCAGTCTGTGAGTCGAGAGGAGCTCCTGCACTATCTGATGCAGTGTGATGTTATTGTGTACAATATCACTGAACACACTGATCTCATAGATGAGGCAACATGGGCCATTTCAGGTAACAATTCCTAGGTTTTAGGATACAGCCTTAACGCCATTTCATTTATTCTCTGTTTATTTCTTTATTCATACCAATCTATAAAACTGTATATTAAATCTGTGTTTTCTGTAGCCCTGCACTCTGAAATGGAACAGTTTGGGTCTTCAAAAATATTTATCCTGCTGTCAACAATCATGACATGGGCAATGACCAAACCAGCTGATCCTGTGAGTGTTGCTTTTAAATATTTATATCATACAGTGAGGTCCAAATTTGTATTGAATCTTCTTTCCACCATGGAATAAAAAATAAAGAAGGTAATTGTAACTGTTTATCACACAGTTATGATCTGTATTAATCGCAGTTGCGAGTTACAAAGTCTGAATCGCAGTTCATACTTTTTTTTTCAGAATTATGAGACAAACTCACAATTGCGAGTTATTAAGTTAGAATTGTGTGATATAAACTCGCAATTGCAAGAAAAGAGTCGATACATTGCAATTCTGACTTTTCTGATGAAGTCAGAGTTGTGAGATATAAACTTGCAATTGCGAATTACAAAGACAGAATTGTGAGTTTATATCTCGCAGTTCTGACTTATTTTTCCAGAAACTGTGACATAACTCACAAAGTCCAAATTGTGAGCTGACAATTGCAAGTTTATTTCTCACAATTTGCGGAGTAAAAACTTGCAATTACGAGAAAAAAAAGTCAGAATTGTCAGTTTATATCTCGCAGGTCAGACTTTTTTTTCTGACTCAGAGTTCTGCGATATAAACTCGCAATCTGAATTGTGAGCTGACAATTGTGATTTTATGACACAGTTTTGAGAAAAGTCAGATTGGGGGTTATAAAAGAATTTTGAGTTTATGTGAAATTTAAACTTTTTTTCCTCAAAATGATGAGACATAAACTCACAATTGTGAATTATAAAGACAGAATTGTGAGATATAAACTTGCAATTCTGAGAGAAAAAACTGAGAGAAAAAACAATTGCGAGGAAAAGCTAGAATTCCAGTCACAATTATCCTTTTTTTTTATTCTGTGGCATAAATTTGACTCCACATGGAATATTCTTGTTTTTACCTTCTTTTTTTTTTGACAATTGTAAAATAAATATTATTATTATTATTACAAATTACACATTTCCCTTTTCACTATGCTTATATTTTTCATTATGCTTATATTATCAGTTAGAATGTGCTGTACCAGTGACCATAAACAGACCAGACATCATTACTTTTGCCTTACATTTTATCTTAAGGATGATCCTGGCATTCCCTTGACTGAAGATGACTACAAAAGACGAAGACCACATCCAAACTATAAAGAACACACAAGCACAGAGAAACATGTGCTTAAACTGGGGAAGACTGTAAGGATCCATCCAGAATCCGGCCTAATACATTTCAAATCATTCATGATATGAAACAATCTTAATACCATAACATGAAACAAACTTCCTGTATTTTTTTTCCCATTTTTTTTCAGAAAAAGTCAAAGCTGTCTACATATGTTGTAACATCAGGGCTGCAGTATGGAATGGGCGAGAGCATGTTTCACTTCTTCTTTAAAGTACTGAAATGACAAAAGTATAAGAGCAACATTATTTTTCAATATGAATTCATAATCACATTTGTTGCCTAACTTTTTCCCAGACAGCTTGGCTCGGAGAGCTTAGCAGCATTCCTGTTTTTGGACCTGGGACAAACATCATTCCTGCCATTCATATCCACGACCTTGCAAGGTTTGAGAAACTGCAGTAATGTCATTGTCCTTTTGTCTAACTTTTTAATTTTTATTATCATCTGATATTTTTGTCATCATTTGTCATTTCAGAGTGGTGCAAAACATCATCGATCACAAACCAAAAACACACTACTTCCTCGCTGTGGATGATTCCAAAAACACGTTTGAAGACATTGTGAAAGTGTGAAATCATTGCACACTTTGCTATATGATGAACTTTAGTTTTGCAATAGAGTGCTGCAGTTATGATGTCAGAACACAGAAGACTAATTCACCGCTGGTTCCTTTGAGATTTTCCCATGGGATTTTATTATGGGGGTTTGCGATTCATGTGTAAAATGAAAAACATAACTTGACTATACTTTGATGTTTTGTTCTACAACGTAAATTACACACACCCATAGCGAAAACATAAAGTTTGAAGCATTTTTTTAAACGTATGTTTTTAATAAGTAACTAGACAAGACAGGTTGAGGGTTGAGTGTGTGCAGTGTACGTTGTATAACAAAACGTCAAAGTATCGCCAAGTTATGTTTACCACAGAGGGTTTCTTTTTTCACATAAATTGAAAATCCCATAGGAGAATCTCGGGAATCAGCAGCGAATTAGTCTTCCGGGTTCAGATGTCATCCCTACAACATTCTATGAGAAAACACGACTAAAAATCATTAGTAGACACGCATCTGTCTCTTTCCTTAGGCCATTGCCTCTGCCCTGGGTTCTGGACAAATAGAAAAAGTCCCAAAGGAGGATGCCTGTGGCACAAAGGCAATTACGGTTGGCTGTTTTTGCTGAACACACATTTTGCCATGTCATAAAATATTATGTGAAGGTAACATATATCATTGTTGTGTATTTTAACAGGAAACCGACCTGCTTTACCTCAGTGTCAACCTTCAGACTGAGTCTGTTTTCTTAAAGGACAGATTAAACCTCTCCTGGGATTATGACTCTGGGATAGTTGATAACATTTTTCGTGTGGTGGAGGAATACAAACAAACAAGGCAACTGTTGGTAAGCTTTGATAACACTTGTTGATAGAGGCATGTCTGGTGAAAGAATAATAATTTATATCAGAAAAAAAAATGTTAGCAATAATTGTTTTGCCTCTTTTTAATATCTTGAAGACATTTCTAAACAATATAGCTTTATAAAATGTGTTTACATGCTCCTATTTTGCTTTTCATTTCCTTCAGCCAATAAAGATCTGTCTTCTTGGGCCCCCTGCTGTTGGCAAAAGCTCAGTTGCTGCAAAGTTGTGCAGATATTACAAACTTCATCATGTTAACGTCAATGAAGCCATCGATGAGAAAGTGAGACACCTGGTGAGTGAGGACATAACAGCTTCTTTTTTAATTGGTATTTTAACAATGTCTACAGTAATTAAGAGCAATTGCTGTGAGATCCATCCTTTCAACACAATGAACAGGGAAATTTTTGTAAATTCAGCAATTTTTTTGTCTCGTGGACTAATAAACATCTTTTATGTAAAATATCTTATTCAGGACGGTACTAAACAAAAAATAACATGCCTTTTGTATGTGTTCTTCAGGAGGAACTGCTTGAGAGCAGTGAGAAGGAAATGCTCACTGCTGCCGAAGAGCAGCTTAACACTATAAAGAACAACATGCTTCAGAATGATGGTATGCAGTGAATGAAGTTTCGACATGATCCGATTTATGTATTTGTAAATATGATTGTAAGATTGTAACAGATCTGATATGGTAAGTGTTACTTGATGATGTCTTCTCACAGGCCAGTTGGATGAGCAGCATGTGATGCATATCATAAGGGAGAAGCTAAACTCAATGCCTTGCAGAAATCAAGGATTCGTTCTGGATGGATACCCAAAGACCTATACACAGGCTAAAGAGCTTTTCCATGGTCAGCCATCTTCTTTTAAACAAAAAAACCCAACATGGATATTTAAAGTCTTCACCTTTAACTTCTAAAATCTTTTCCAGATGCAAACATGGAAGTAGAAGAGACCAGATCTACAATTCCTCAGTATAGCAAAGCGTTGATTCCAGGTTAGTCATTTCAGAAGATACATACTGATGTATTTCACTGATCTTGCAGCCTATTATAATGATTTCTGGAGGATCATGTGACACTAAAAAAATGCCAGCTTTGCATCACAGGAATAAATTACATTTTAAAATAATATTAAAATCAGCTGTTTTAAATTGTAATCATATTTCAAAATATTACTGTTTGTACTGGTTTAATAAAGGGATGGTTCACCCAAAAATAAAAATTCTGTAATTACTCACCCTCATGTCGTTCCAAACCCGTTAGACTTTCGTTCATCTTCTGAACACAAATGAAGATCTTTTTGATGAAATCTGAGAGATTTCTGTCCCTCCATTGACAGCTACGCTACTACCACTTTGACGCTTCAAAAAGTTTATACAGAGATCGTAAAACTAATCCATATGAATTGAGCGGTTTAGTCCACATATTTTGAAGGGACTCGATCGCTTTATATGATGAAGAGATTGAATTTAGGCTTAGATTTGGTGAGCATAAGAGTCTTCTTTCAAAAACATAACATCTTACTGACCCTAAACTTTTGAACGGTTGTGTGTGAATTACGGAAGTGAAACTGGGCTGGGTTTCATGTTAACAACCTTTGGCTTTTTTCCTTCAGAGTTCGTCTTCTCACTGGAAGCCACTGATGAATTTCTCACTGAGCGCGTTCGGAGTCTCCCGCAGAATGTGGCAGAGGAAAGGCACTACACTCAAGAAGAGTTTACAGAGAGCCTTGCTAAATTCAGGGAGACTTCTTTGCCGGAAGACGAGTCTGTGCTTGACTATTTCGATGAACTGGAAATCCACCCCGAACACATCGGTTAAAACCCAAACTTTCACTCTTATTTTTGTGCTCACATAAGAAAATTGCACGCCGCACACCATTAAATTGATAAATGAACTGACGGATAAGTCGATAGTTATGAAGCAGGGTGGTATTGTTATTAAGAATTGTGTTTTCATGAAATCATTCTTAGACATTGAGAACGTGGCCACGGTGGAGGAAATAATTAAGACGGTGGGGCGGCCCATGAACTACGGCCTGAGTCCAGAGGAAATGCTGGAAAAGAAGAAGAGGAAAGATGATGAATTGCACCAGCAGCTGAAAAAGGAGGAGGTTGAGAAGAAACACGTGGAGAATGCTAAAATGGCTGCTCTTTTGGACGAATGGGTACATTTGTTTTTAAAAGAGAATTCTCTTATGCTCACCGTGACTATTTAATTTGAAGTTAATTAACATCATTTTCATTTTAATTAGAATTGTGAGATATAAACTCGCAATTGCTGAAAATAAACTCGCAATTCTGACTTTATAACACATTTGGGAGATATAAAGTCTTTTCCATAGAATTGGACTTTATAACACGCAATTGCGAGTTTATATCACAATTTTGAGAAAAGATGTCACAAGATCTTACAATTGTGAGATGTAAACATTTCATTCGTGGTGGAAACAAGCTTCCACAGAATGGTCATGTTTCTCATTTGGACTTTATTCTTAAAATTTCCTGTTTCTAGTTCTCTTACGAGAGGTTCTCTCGTATTGCGTAAGCTAGCTTACGCTACGGGAAAGATTAATCTTTTCTGAGAAATTGAAGCCAAAAAATTATCCTATAATTTTGTATCCATTGTCAACGCAGTTCAACTGCAGCAGAGCATGAGCGGGCTAACTAGCAGCTCATTGGCTCGCTCACAGGGAACTGCTTAAGCCTATGAGGAGACGCGATTGAACTCTCGTCCAATGAGAGTCGACATGCTCTCATTGCGTCATAGCCCGCCGAAGCGGGCGTGGGCAGAGAGTATAAATAATGGCGTCGTAGGCTGAAACTCTGATTTTCATCTCTTCAGCGAGGCTACACGCATCTGCTGATCTTGAGAGAAGCCGCCGTCGTCGACAAGGCAACTTAGCGAGCATCTAGGAGACTGAAGAAGCCGGCCGTCTTCGCCACCTTCAGCCGTCCTGCAAGCTACCGCCATCCGACGGAATATATCCTTTTTTCTCTCTTGCATATTTACTGTATCCTTATTCTAAAAGAGCCGAGCGTCTTTTTCAAGATGTCTCGTACCATTTCCTGCGGTTCTTGCCGCGCTCCCCTCGAGACTGGAGACCGCCATATCATCTGCGCTCTCTGTCTCGGATTGGAGCACGCCGAGCTCGCCCTCGCTGATGGCGGCTGCGAGCTCTGCGAGAGTATGCCGCTGTCGACCCTGCGGGCTCGACTTCAGGCCATAAAAGAAGCTTCCGCGCCGCCTCTGACTTCGCAGCGGAAGAAGAAACGCCGCTCACAGAGGCCGCCGGAACCCCAGCTTGAAGCGTTCATTCCGCCGGAGCCCGTCGCCTCCCGCTCTCCATCTCCGCCGCTACCGGACATACAGCTGCCGCCGAGTGGCCGCTCTGTTGCCTCCGAGGACGCCGCGGACATTAAGGAGACATGTTCGCTTCTCGCTTCAGACAGTGAGGAATGGTCCGGTTCTCGCGCTTCTTCGGCCCGTGAATCCACCGCGACCCGCGCGGGCATCGAGGACGAATTAATGCGCCTCCTGTCTCAGGCCGTCGAACGCCTCGGGCTCGAGTGGTCCCCTCCCCCCGAGCAGACCACCAACCGCATGGACGGCAGTTACTTCCGCCAGCGCTCGACTCCCGCCACCAAGCGGGCCGCGCCCTTCCTCCCTGAACTACACGCGGAGCTCTCTAAGTCCTGGAATGCCCCGCTCTCTGCCAGAACTCGCTCTGATTCTTCCACCCCGCTTCGCGTTGTGGACGGAGCCGCTGAGAAGGGCTATCTCTCCATTCCCCCTGTAGAGGACCTGGTCGCTGCACACTTGTGCCCGCCCTCCGCGAGATGGCGTTCATCACCTGTGCTTCCCTCTAAAGCCTGCAGAGCGACTTCGAGTTTTCATACCCGCGCTTATTCAGCCGCCGGTCAAGCAGCCTCTGCATTGCACTCCATGTCTGTTTTACAGATTCTACAGGGTGACATACTCCGCGAATGGGATGAGAACGGAAGAGATCCCCCTAAAGTCGCGGATTTGAGGAGCGCCACGGACCTCGCCCTTCGCGCTACAAAATCTGCCGCTCAAGCCCTGGGAAAATGCATGGCCGCCATTTGTGTGTCTGAAAGACATTTGTGGCTCACACTCGCCGACATGGGAGATTCTGAGCGCGCCGCTTTTCTAAATGCCCCGCTCTCTCCATCCGGCCTCTTCGGATCTGCCGTCACAGGTATTGTTGACCGTTTCTCCGAAGTTCAGAAAGCTTACCAGGCAATGAACCTCTTCCTGCCTCGTCGCGCTAGCTCCTCTGCAGGCCGCTCACGTGACCAGCCTCCTGCACGAGCCCCACCTCAGCGCCCAGCTCAGCACAGCCAGACTTCGCAGTGACGCCAGGGCGGCCGCCCTCGCTCTCGCTCTGACAGCCGCCACAGACCGCCGCCGCCTCGGGGGCCGCGGCCTAGGATCACGCCGAAACCTGATCACTCGAAGTCTGCCTAGCACAGCTGAGAAAAAGACGGCGCCCTCCCGCTGCGGCCGGACCGCCGTCAAAATACCGCCCTCTGCTAGTCCCCGCGCACGCGGCTACTGCAGTAGTGTATCCCGCCATTACCAAGCCGGTTTCCCTTCCCGCTTGCATGAGCACAAACGCCGTTTTCACGGCGACCCAAATAAATCTCAAAAAGAGCAAAAAGACACCTTGTGTAATAAATGTGCCCACAACACTGTGTTCACTCATACACAAAAGCACGTCTGTTCCTGTGTCCCACACAGAGCACACTCTCATAAAGCGGCCCCAATCCGCTCGAGTTTCAGAGTACATAAAAGCGCCCACGAACCCGTGCGCGCTTCCCCCCTCTGTTCACTCTGTTACACGGCCCATAAACTCCTCTCTGAGTGTAAGTCCCGTTGTTATAAGCAATATGAGCGCGCGCACACAGCCCGCCATGTGCAGCGACGAGGACCGGGTAGCCATTCACCCCCTAGCATTGCGCTGCAAAGCGTGGGAAGCTATTACGGGAATTTCCCAGTGGGTGCTAAACACAATAAGGCTGGGCTATCGCTTACAGTTTCGCCGCCGCCCTCCAAGTTTTCGAGCGCGGCTAGAAACTACTGTGAACCTAGAAGCGGCGACGCTGCTCCGTTCAGAGATAGCAAAACTATTGTGCAAAAGGGCTATAGAGAGAGTGCCTCTGTCTATGAGCGAGTCGGGGTTTTAAAGCCGCTATTTTCTTGTTCCCAAGAAAGACGGCGGCCTCAGACCAATATTAGACCTCAGAGTGCTGAACAAAGCTCTCATGAAGAGACCGTTCAAAATGCTCACTATCAGAAAACTCCTCGCGCACGTGCGCCAGGGGGACTGGTTCATTTCACTAGATCTGAAAGATGCTTATTTTCAGATTCAGATAAATCCCCTTCACAGGCCATTCTTACGTTTCGCCTTCGAAGGCCAGGTTTATCAATACACAGTCCTTCCGTTCGGCCTATCCTTAGCACCTCGTACGTTCACGAAGTGCATGGATGCGGCGCTCGCCCCCCTGCGGAGTCAGGGGCTGCGAATACTGAACTATTTGGACGACTGGCTGATTTTGGCACAATCACAGAGGGAGATACTGTCTCATCGTACAGTTCTCCTCGACCATCTGAAAGCTTTGGGCCTCTCTGTCAACTGGACAAAGAGCGCACTTCAAGAAGGTCAGCTGGTCAGCTGGTTCCCTGGTCAGCTCAAGAGAGCCTCCTTCACATAAACTGTTTGGAGATGTTAGCGGTCGAGAACGCGCTCACGCGTTTTCTCCCGCGCGTTCACGGTCACCACGTGCTGATCCGTTCGGACAATATAGCCGTGGTCTCCTACCTAAACCGTCAGGGCGGAGTCAGATCCAGAAATCTTTTCAGACTGACAGAACACATATTAGTTTGGTCGCAGTGTCACCTGCTATCGCTCAGAGCGACGCACGTGCCGGGCCATCTGAACGACGGTCCAGACAGTCTGTCCAGGAACCCCATTCCCCCCGGGGAATGGTCCCTGCACACTCTTACAGTCCAAAAGCTGTGGCGAATATTCGGCAGAGCAGAGGTGGACCTCTTCGCCTCAGAAGAGAACACCCAGTGCCCAATATTTTTCTCGAAGAGCGACGACGCGCTAGCCCAGACCTGGCCCAGCCGCCCGCTTTATGCATTCCCTCCGGTTTCTCTGCTACCACAGGTGCTTCAGAGAATCAGGGAAACACGCCACTCGGTGCTCCTCATAGCCCCGCGTTGGGAGGGTCAGACTTGGTTTCCAGAGCTCACTCAGCTGTCACAGACAGCCCCGTGGCCCATTCCAGTCAGAGCAGATCTCCTCTCTCAAGCTCGCGGCACGATCTGGCACCCCCACCCAGAGCGCTGGGCGCTACACGCGTGGGTGATAAACAACTACCCGTTGCTTTGCCAGAGGGAGTGTTAAACACGATCATGCAGGCTAGAGCGGCCTCTACGAGAAGGCTCTATGCGTCTAAATGGTCTGTGTTCTCTAAATGGTGCACCGACAGAAATTTGGACCCACGGTCATGCGAGGTTCCTTCCTTGCTAAGTTTTCTCCAAGAGATGCTGGACAAGGGCAGGTCCCCGTCCACTCTCAAGGTGTATGTGGCAGCCGTCGCAGCGTTCGTTGAACCCCGGCGCGGCCAGTCACTGGGCAAAGACGGTTTGGTCATCCGCTTCCTCAGGGGAGCTAGAAGGATGAACCCCTCACCCCTTCGGTGCCGATTTGGGATCTTTCCATAGTTCTCGAAGCTATGAAAGCCCCCCCATTCGAACCACTAAACACCGTGGACCTCAAATACCTCTCGTTCAAAGCCGTTTTTCTGCTTGCGCTCGCATCAGTAAAACGTGTGGGAGACCTTCACGCGCTATCAACTAGCACTTCCTGTCTTGAGTTTGGGCCCAATGACTCCTTAGTCGTTCTCAAACCTAGACATGGTTATGTCCCAAAAGCGATTGGTACCCCGTTCAGGGCACAAGTTATTTCCTTATCGGCTCTGCCTGCATCCGATAACGAATCTGACTCTAATCTCCTGTGTCCGGTCAGGGCCCTGAGATTATACATTTCCCGCACTGCTCCGGTCAGACGATCTGAGCAGCTGTTTGTTTCGTTCGGTGGGCGCACCAAAGGGTTGGCCGCCTCGAAACAGACACTATCCAGATGGATAGTTGATGCCATTGCAGCCGCATACGCGTCGAAAGACCTGCCATGCCCTCTGGGCATCAGGGCTCATTCCACTAGAGGCATGGCCTCATCGTGGGCATGGTCCAGCGGAATTTCCATTCACGACATTTGTGTGGCAGCAGGATGGTCTTCCCCTTCCACCTTTGTCAGATTTTACAATCTCGAAGTTCCCGCCTTGCAGGCTAAACTACTAGCTATCTAGTATGTTACAGATTCTCTGGTGAGCTGCACTAAAAAGAGTTATTCACACAGACCGGTTCCCGCTCTGTCTCTCTTATCAAGTGCTTAGTACTACACAATCACCGGCCCGCTCTGCTGGCCCTGTCTCATGTACATATGTTCATTCCCACTATCAAGGGTTCCCCCGGGTCTCCCCTGGGACTCGTAAGTGGATGCTTAGCACGCACGGCGTTGACCAGGTGTTCCCGTAGCGTAAGCTAGCTTACGCAATACGAGAGAACCTCTCGTAAGAGAACGAATCGGTTACCTAACGTAACCTCGGTTCTCTCTAGATGAGGGAACGAGTATTGCGTTCCTGGCCGTGCTTGTGCTACTAGCGTTTCTCGCTTCATTCTATGAAAACCAGAGTTTCAGCCTACGACGCCATAATTTATACTCTCTGACCACGCCCTCTTCGGCGGGTTCTGACGCAATCAGAGCATGTCGACTCTCATTGGACGAGAGTTCAATCGCGTCTCCTCATAGGCTTAAGCAGTTCCCTGTGAGCGAGCCAATGAGCTGCTAGATAGCCCGCTCATGCTCTGCTGCAGTTGAACTGCGTTGACAATGGATACAAAATTCTAGGATAATTTTTTGGCTTCAATTTCTCAGAAAAGATGAATCTTTCCCGTAGCGTAAGCTAGCTTACGCAATACTCGTTCCCTCATCTAGAGAGAACCGAGGTTACGTTAGGTAACCGATTCGTTTTGCAGTCCTGTTTGTAATTTTCTAGTGTAAATTTACTGCCCACAAGTATTTGATCAGTATGAGCTCTCTCTTTCTCTTTGCAACGACTACGTTGTTCAGCTTGTGGATGTGTTTTTGCAGAACAGGAACGTGGCTGAGGTGAAGAAACAGGAGCATGAGCTATTAGAGACACGATCTGTCCCCGTGAGACACTACTTGATGAAATATGTCATGCCCACTGTCATACAAGGACTGGTGGACTGCTGTAAGATCAAGCCTGATGACCCTGTGGACTTTTTGGTAACACTTGTCTTGTATAATGGTATTCATATCATGTGTTTTATTTAACAACAAATGATTGCAACTTAATTAGTGTCATGTTCTCCATTTCAGGCTGAATACCTCTTCAGGAACAACTCAGAAGATTAGCTCATCCTGCTATAACAATAAATGTATAATAAAAAGTGTCATTAAAGTTTTGTGCTGTGTCTTATTGTTTTTTTTTTAAATCTCTGTAAACAGTGCTAGTTAAAGATTTAAAATGTCATCACCTTCCCAACATTATGAGACTTGGTTTGTAATAAAAGTTATTAAGTTACCGGTAACCCTTTCATGTATGAATTATGATAACCTCAGTCAGGATTTTTTTACCTATGTGTTTTTATTGCTCTTAGGGTATGAAAAACAAGATCTGAAATGTTGTTTTTTTTACAAATTTTATTTAAATAGATTTTCAGATGTCTATTTGTGTGGAAAGCATGCGTTTAGGGTTTAAACTGAAGAGATAGTGTATTAAACATAATACAGTAATAAGACAACAATATTATGTCTATTTAACAAACCAATCAATAAAATGATATAAAATCATGTGAAAACTATACAATATATACAAAAAAATATTAATGTGAAACTTCATACAAGTTGATTCAAGTCAATGAAACTTGATACAATCATTGAAAACCAGTTCATACAGCCGCGTATCTTTGATATCAGAACGTGAAGACGAGCTTCCATCAGACATCTCTACAGCCTGTCAAGATTCAACTGTGGAAACCACTCAGATGCTCCCGCCAGTGTGCCAGAGTATGTCAATTTACCCTTATTAGCTGATAATTATGAATATGTTCAAGATGGAAGCCTAGTGATCAGGTGTTTTCAATCTCATCTGAAATGAGCAGGCTTTACAAGTATCATGCATTACACAATCAGAATACTTTTTTGATGTTAAGAATAAAGTAATGCGTTACAAGTTACGTGCATTACATAATCAGATTTTTTAATGTTACGAGTAAAGTAACGCATTAACACGCATTACGTAATTAGATTACTTTTTGATCTAACAAGTAATGCATTACAAGTCACATACATTATGTAATCACAATACTTTTTTTGATGTTAATGTAGATTACATTCTAATAACACAAATACATTTATTACTTTTTTTATAAAAAAGTTACTGCAGATTAAGTATAAAAAAAAATTTATTTAAAAAACAGTCACAGTAATAGTATGAATTGTAGCTGAAATATAACCATTGATGCATGAGGTCCACTATAGTGGACAGATGATTAATCAGAATTTTCTCCCAATCTAATATCAACACTTGGAAAATTTAACCTTTAACATTTTTACCTGCAAAATTCTCATTGGATTGAAGAAATGGTTGGATATTCCAGAGCAACTTGGCATTTCTGACTGGCCATTGGCCATCTTGGTTTGGAGGGGGAAAAAATGCCACTTGGTGGCAAGGATGGTCCACTGTAGAGGTAGATGTGCAACTATGCCATCCAAACCCATGTAAAGAGAAGAATAGAATAGAATAGAATAGAATAGAATAGATATTTTGCCTTTATTGTCATATTGCACTGTGGAGGTACAACAAAATTTAGGGTGCTCCAACAGAGCCACCCTTGCACCACACACACAAAAAAACAAGAAACAACATACATCAGGACAAAGACAAAACAGGCTGACCGAACGATGTTCTTTCATTAAAAAGAGACAACAATAATATATACAAACAATGTAAAATGTATATAAATATACATCAAATCTAATAAAAAGTTAACATCTTAAAGTGTCTAGTTATTACAAGAGTGCAGGTAGGGGGAGGTGGGCTGATTGTTTGCTCTTATGTGTGTGAGTGTCAAAGGTGTTGGCCGTTCTTATGGCCCAGGGGAAGAAGCTGTTCGTCAGCCTGCTGGTGTGGGATTCGATTGACCTGTAGCGTCTCCCCGAGGGCAACATCAAACAGGGGGTGGGCAGGGTGTGAGGGGTCTCTTGTAATGGCCTTGGTTCTCTTGAGGCAGCAGGATGTGGAGATGTTTTCCAGACTGGGCAGAGGGCAGCCGATGATCTTTTGGGCAGTGTTAATGACCCTCTGCACCGCCTTCCTGTCCTCAGCTGTGGAACAGCTCCTGTCCACACACTTAAGCAGTGTGTTAGTACGCTCACCACAGAGGAGTGATAGAAAGCCAGCGGCAGCTTCGTGTCCAGATTGTTCTTCCTGAGGACACGCAGGAAGTGTAGCCGCGGGTGAGCAGAGATGTGGGTGCCCAGAAACCTAAAGGTGGTGACAATTTCCACCCGATATCCATTTATGAGGAGGGGGGTGTATTCACGTCTGTGCTTCCTGAAATCCAAAATCAATTCTTTTTTTAAAGGATATTCAGGGTCAGGTTATTGTCTGAGCACCAGCGAGACAGATCCTTCACCGCTGTCATGTACGCTGTCTCGTCCCCGTCGTAGATGCATATTTTATAATGTGGTTGGTTGGGTGGGTTCGAGAGCAGTCGTAGGTGTACAGGGTGTACAGGAGAGGGCTCAGAACGCAGCCTTCAGGGGAACCAGTGCTGAGTGTGAGTGTGGAGGAGTGGTGGGTGCCTAATCTCACAGATTGTGGGCGACTCGACAGAACGTTTTTAATCCAGATGCAGGCGGGGAGGGGGATCTGTAGCTGTATCAGTTTTTACTGTAAAGAATGTCCGGAATGATTGCATTGAACGCTGAGCTGTCGTCCACGAAGAGCATCCTCACATTGTTTTCCAGGAGGCTCAGCGCTTTATGGAGTGTGAGGGCGATGGCATCCTCCGTGGACCGCTTTGCCCTGTAGGCAAACTGGTGGAGGTCGAAAGAGGGAGGGAGGCAGTCTCTGATGTGCTGGGAGAGTGATCGCTCCAGGCACTTCATGATTACAGACGTCAGAGCGATGGGTCTTTAATCGTTCAAGCTGTTTATGGCAGGTTTTTGGGGAATGGGAATGATAGTAAAGGCCTTTAGACATGTGGGGACAGTGGCATGTGTCAGGGAGAGGTTGAAAAGTTTGGTGAGGATCCCTGTCAGCTGGTCTGCACATGCTTTAACCACCGCTCCCGAGATGCCGGGACCAGCAGCTTTCCTGGGATTCACTGCTCTCTGGTTCCTCCTCACCTTGTGCCTTTCTAAATGCAAGAAAATGCTTTTTACTAGCTGTCCACTCTAGTAGCCTCTATGCATGAAAGGGTTAAGATTATATGATGCATCTCTTTACATAAAAAAAGGGTAAAAACTGGCATGAAATGGAAGTTGCAATAGTCTTTCCAATTGTAGCATGGATCCAAGTGAAACGAATTTTCGAATGAGAAAATGTGGGTCAGGATTGAATTGATTGGATGGTTGTAGTTTACTATTGGTCGATCTCATGTGAGTGACAGGTTGCCCCGCCCTCGTGCCAGTAAACATGTCATCAGAGATAAGACGACATGTTTATGCAAGAGGACTAAAGATTAAGAGGGCACATGAATTATATGATTTACATTGTAGCCTACACTGACAAATCATTTATAATAAATACTGCAATATTACATAAAAAATAAGAATTGTCCATTTTGATTTTATACTTGTACTGTAAATGATACTGTTTACTAAAAGCAGCTAAGATAATGGAACATTTATTTAAATTGGTAATCTCACTAAATTACCAAAACTGCGCTTTATCTGGGACCTCAAAGCGCTTTACATAGAAGGTGGGAATCTCCTCAACCACCACCAATGTGCAGCATCCACCTGGATGATGCGACGGCAGCCATATTGCGCCAGTACGCCCACCACACACCAGCTTACTGGTGGAGAGGAGACAGAGTGATGAAGCCAATCAGTATATGGGGATGATTAGGAGGCCATGATGGACAGAGGCCAATGGGCAGATTTGGCCAGGATGCCGGGGTTACACCCCTACTCTTTCGAAAGACATCCAGGGATTTTTAATGACCACAGAGAGTCAGGACCTCGGTTTAACGTCTCATCCGAAGGACGGTGCTCTTTGACAGTATAGTGTCCCCATCACTATACTGGGGCGTTAGGACCCACACAGACCACAGGAAGAGCCCCCCCTGCAGGCCTCACTAACACCTCTTCCAGCAGCAACCTGGTTTTCTCATGAGGTCTCCCATCCAGGTACTAACCAGGCTCAGCCCTGCTTAGCTTCAGTGGGCAAACAGTCTTGGGCTACAGGGTGATATGGCTGCTGGCTAAAAATACTAAATGTAATATAATAAAAACCAGTTTTGACATGTTCGTAACGATGTTATGACAAAATATACACTATATTTTAGCTAGGTGCTGCCCCTTTAAAAATACTATTATTTCGTAATAGGTTACAAAAACAATACGTGTGGCAGCCAGCGTCACCGAGGCCGTGCGTCATGGCGTCACTTCCCGTACCAACTGGCAGTTGCTGTTGTCGGAGCGCCATGTTATTTCAAACAAAAGAAACAACTCCACTGCCTTCGTAACAGTTCATGACAGGCTGAAACACAATGGCGGAATATAACCTGCTTCTCAGCTTCTCATAAACCGGAGATTTTCATAATGCCTTTGTAAGTATGTCGACGGAGTTTAAGGACAAACGTGGTCGAAGCAAGCGCGAGGTCTTGGGCCTTATGTCACGAATCGGTTGAAAACTCGACACGCTGATAAAAGCGTGTTATGGTGCCGTTTAGTTGTTGAATTGGTCCAAAATGTATTAGTTATGACCGCTATCTTGTTGTCAGTATGCAGCTGTTAATGAGATAAAATTATCACCACCCCATCAGATGTAAGAGATTGCGCTCATGCTAAGCACCCCGGCTTGTATGCAAGTTATAGGTAACGTTAACGTTATTAAATATATAACTTAGCATACATGAGTTTTGAACTTTATTAAGATATGTAGATCAGTAGTGCACGTATTGATGTAACGTTAACGTTAGGTCAGTGATTTATACTAATACCCTTCAAGGGAGAGTTCGCACAGACGCGTTCAAGCGTACTAAACAAATGGGCAAAGCGGAACACAACACAATGCATGGACCGTTTATTAAAGTTGAACTATTTTTATATTGACATATGGTGTCTGTGGACGCTGAATGCGCGAGACCTTGGGAAAAAACAGCGAGCCGTGACACAATGGTCAGAGACACGTAAGTTACGCGCATAATTAAACTTAAACGCGCCACGTGTGAACGGCGAAAAAACAACAGCATGATGCGCAATAAATACTATCTATGTTCGTTGAAATTGCTCTATTACGAGCTGTTCTCTTCTTTGGACTCGAAGTGTTTGTTTATGTGGGAACGTCTGCACTGACCTGGGTGCATGTGTGCTGTTGTTTTTGGTCATAGGAAAACACACAACCTGTAGTATTTCTCTTATGTATTCTTTTGCAAAGAATCGATGAAATAAGATGTTCACAAACAACAATAAATTGACATTAAATGATATGTGTAAAGGTAGCTTCCTTACTATCTTTAATTTACGTTGTGTTAAAATCATGTTTATGAAAGTTGAACAAGAATGACCGCGACCAAAATGTCGTAATTACGAGTGGGAAACTCAGAATTTCTCTTAATCCCAGAGTGTCCGAGTTGGGGAAAATATGGCACTCCAATAGATGCAGCGTGTGTATTGACAGTACATTTGGTGAGATGAATGAATAAACTTTTATTAATACTCTATAGTATTTTGTACATGCTAAGTTACATGTACATCAGTACTGTACAATTACCATATAATATATTAGATGGACTTAAACTTGACATTCACCATTTGGGTCAGGCTTGCATGTGTTTGTAGGCTCCTAATGTTAGTGTCCTTTCAGCCTCGACGGCAAACATATGGCTCTTCTCCACGTATGCAGCATCAAATCAATAAAATTACTTTATAATTATATGAAAACATGTATTGTAGTGTACTGTATACATACCGTTTCAATGTCTTTGTTTTAAACCAGTATCTGAAATGTCCTGTTTCACATTGTCAAAACAAACTCCCATGAGGTGTCAGTGTCAGTTTTTATTTCGCCTCTCGTGGCCGCTCTCGTACTGTATAATGACAGCAGCCATTATATAGCAATTTATTTATTTTTCTCTGCAACAGACACAACCCAGAAAAGGTATCGGTATGGATTTTTGCTGATAACTGATTGTGGCCGATTTATCAGCTAAACCGATCAATTAGTGGACCTCTATAATATTTAACGATTCAATTTATAAATCGAATAAAAACAAAGAACGCAGCTGATGTGCTTTTTTCAACATTTGGTAGAAGTAGAGTTAAAAAAATAGCTGAATGTTTTGTTGAAAAGATACATCCTTATCTTCCCCCAACCTAAACTGACTTGAACACATGTGACATCAGATTACGACTTCACAACTCATAAATTAAATATGAACTTTGCCGGACTGGAATGCACCAATAATCTTTAGCCTTTTTCTTTCTTTTTTTTGACGTAACAGTGGTCAGGTGATTGAAGGCTGAATTCTCATAACATGCAGACTTTCCAAAAACGAATTACGAGTTCAACAAAGATGCGAACGGCTCCTGTGACCACGTTCTATATACAACCACTATGTTTGTTAAATCTGATAATACATTTTTGACTTTTTCACAGCCCAATTACCAATCAGGTGCAGACAGTACAGCAGACCCCAAAGCATTATGGGATCACGTCTCCTATCAGCTTGGCACCGCCTAAAGAGGCCGATCTGGTCCTTGCGCGGAAGCTGACAGAGACACTCCGACCCTTCGGCGTCTTCGAGGAGGAGATGGAGCTGCAGCGGAGGTACGTAAATAAAACATGCATTACTGAATCGCACATGTATGTGGATAAGCATCATGACAGTTAGAGCGTGATTGACACCATCAACTGGCTCTTTAACAGATACACAACTTTAAAATAACTAAATGCACAAAGTTTTAGTGTTTTAGGGATGCGCCGATACCGATAATTATTTTTAATTGAAAGCCGATAATCAATATATTGGAGATATATGTTTTTTTAAGTAATTCCAATCATTTTAAACATTAAAAATCAATTTAAACATTAAAAATGAACATATATCAGCCGATACCGATATGTTGGCCGATAAATCGTGCATCCCTGCTTTATTTCCTTCTATTTTAAAACAATTGATGATAATCTAATCAAAATTACAAATTATGTTACAGTGATGATTGATGAATACTATAAAGATCTGAAATCAAATGCGTTTCTGATTTGTTTGTTTCTGTCAGCTCCATGAACGTATCACTAGCTTTTGAATATGCAACTTTGTCTGCAAACAAATGCATAAAAATGACCAGCTGGATATAAACTAGGGCTGGGCGATAAAACGATAACGATAGTTAACGCGATATAATTTTTCTCGTTAAAACGATATCAAGAGTTCGATAAATGTTCGATAATGTTTATGCGCCAAAATCGGAACGAAACTCATTTGAACCGCGCGCGCCTCACGGACTGTTTATCCGCTCGGCTCAAAGTCCAAACGGCAGAGCAGCGCGAGCTCACTAGATGCGTTTACGCTGATCGGTCCCGGACACGAGATCCAGTGAGAAGCGCTTGAATTCAGCGAAAAACACAAATGTCTGATTTAAACCAGTTTAGAGGGAGATGAAACAGCGCTGACGAACAGGAGAAACACTGTGCGCAACGATACAGTCAGAAGTTTTTTCTATCTACAAATTCTCATAATTTACCACGGATTTACTGTAATGTTAGCCTAATATTAACTGCGCTATGAAATGTAGGGCTGTCACTTTTGTGAAAATCCTGTTCGATTTTTGAGACATAAGTGAATCGATTGTAAAATCGATTTTCCATGTAAGACGTTTCCATTTTCAACACCAAATATAGGAAAATCCACGGACAACTAACAGGCATTAGGATGAGCGTAAAGAGGGCGCTTGAGACGGGCACAAGTCAGCAATATTTCTGATGATTTATTGGCGTGAAGTTTCGTGAACAAAGACAAACAGGAGTGAAACATTCAGGGATTGAAATTAACATCCGCCAACCCGCCAGATGCGGGTAAAAATGAACTTTGGCGGGTAACGCTGTCAAATCACAAGCCAATTTGGCGTGTTTCTAGGTTTACTCACTTTGCTGGGGAAGTTCGTGTAGCCAAAGCCAACTCGTGAGTCCTCTTGATGTATTAAATACAGCGTATTGCGCAGAATCTGCACATTTCTGGCTTGCTTGAACACACGTCACTAAGCAACAAATAACGGCGCGCTTCTAGTAATCTCAACTAGTAATCTGACTAGTAATCTAGTCAGTGTCTCTGTTAATTAGAATTAGCCTACAACTTAAATTTCTACTATAAAGCAGATCTCCAGTTTATCTCTCTCAAACTTTTCTGGAAAGTTCACTTTGGCAAGCCATTTCAAACTCCCAAAACGAACTTCAGTTTGAATTGATTTTGTTCTAAATAACGTCACACCAGTTCGTTCTTTCGTTTTGCTCAAATATTTGGGCCTTTACTTCCTGGAGGATGATGCTCCACTTACCAACTGGCTTGTTAAAGAGACTTTTACAAAATATTAAAATAATTTAAAAATATTGAAGGCACTGTATAATTATATAAATTGTTGGGAATTGTAGCCGAGTTATGTTTTGTTTAAAAAAATTACAATAAGGACAAAATGAAGACACAGCTATGATATTTCCTATTTTTATCAGTTTATATTAAAACTTCACACAGCACCAAGGGACGAGGATGGCAGCAAGTTTTCTTTTAATTAATACAACAAGGATGCATTACATTATTTTGGACTTCATCAAAGACTCTCAAAAAACATGTATCATGGTTTCCATGGCTGCTGAGGAACAAAATATATTAAAATAGAAGACTATTTCACAATATTACTGTTTTCAATATATTTTTCATCAAACAAATACAGCCTATAAGCATAAGAGACTTCTTTCTAAAACAGTAAATATTACTGCCTCAAACTTTTGAATGGTAGAGTTCACTTCCGTAATTACTATCTTTTTGTTTATTATTCCATCCAGTTTACATTTCTCCATATCCATAAGTATGAAAATGTACAGCATAGTCTTGACCCATCTTTTGGCTTCATCAAATTGCTGTTTAAACATGGTTCTTTTGCCCACAGAATCCTAGTGCTTGGGAAGTTAAATATGTTGGTTAAGTTGTGGATCCGTGAAGTCAGTGAGACAAAGGTAACTTATCGTCCTTTTTATTAATAAATACATAAACTTCTAAATAACCGTTTGCAGATTTCAACTCTTATGTTTTCATACATTTACAGAATATTCCAGCATCAGTGATTGATAGTGTTGGTGGAAAAATCTTCACGTTTGGATCCTACAGGCTTGGGGTTCATACCAAGGGTACGTTTTCATAGACCAGCACTAGATCCATACATGTACTTCACACATAGTGTGTCTGTAATTTCTCATTCACGAACCTAATTGTTTAGGTGCTGATATTGATGCGCTCTGCGTCGCGCCCCGACATGTGGAGAGAACAGACTTTTTCTCCTCGTTTTATGAGAAATTAAAGGAGCAGGAGGAAGTCAAAGACCTGAGGGTATGGAGCCTTTTGTGAATGTGTACATATCCTGTACATCTTCCTCAATATCTGTGAGGCCTAATAACTGATATTTGCTTTTGCCTTCTAGGCGGTGGAGGAAGCATTTGTACCTGTGATAAAGCTGGCTTTTGATGGCATTGAGGTATTTTTACATCCTTGCATATGACATCAAACAATAGTCCACGCCATAATTGAAATTATGATGTCGTTTTGTGTATGTTTTGAAATAAGTTGATATGTTTTTGGCAGATTGACATACTGTTTGCCCGACTGGCTCTACAAACCATTCCAGAGAATCTGGATTTGCGAGATGATGGCTTGTTAAGGAACCTTGACATTCGCTGCATTCGGAGTTTGAACGGTAATTGGTTATAATTGATAAACCTTGTTAGGGCTGGGTATTGTCACTGAATTCATGAATTGATCAATCAATGCGGTGTGCTTTTAATTCTCCTAAGCCCTAACTTTATGTGCAAATCAATAAAATCATGTAAAGTGACTTCTGATACAAAAAAAGTTATTAAAAGCACAAAAGAGAATTTGTGCTTTTCCTCAGGCGGCTTTCTGTGCACGCACTCAGAGACTGAGCAGAACATGGACAAGCATCAGTTTCGGCTGCGCATCTAAACGGTCTAATACACGAAAAAAAATTTAAATTACCAGCTTGGCGAGTATTCACTCAAATCCAGTCAATTATGTCTTAAGTGAACGTAAACAGTTGGGAGAAAATAGAATGTGTATCAGTATATTTGATCTGTGCATTCTGTGTTAAAGAGAAAGCAGTGTAATGTTCCTGCTGTAGTCTAATGTCAATAAAACAACAATAGACAGAGAAAATCACTCACTGTCCTTGACTGAATAACTATTGTAGCTTCAATAAGAGTCAAAGCAAGTTTAATTCTTGGAGTGAAAATTGAAACTGTGATGACAAGAAAAAACTAGGATACTTGAGCATTCTGTAATTTTTTAGGGTCTAATCGTCTTGTTTTTGATTCATTTACATGTCTGGTCAAATTACTATAATTTGTTGGTTATGCACATACATTTAGTGCATTTAGCCCTGCCCACAGCATTGTTTTGGATGTGCGGTAAGTTCTGTCATAAAAGCCGACCAATCAGGTTGTGCCTTTTGGTTCAGTGATCAATAAATGGCATTCTGAACGCTAAGCGGACCAGGACTGAATTGTTTTTATTTATTTTTTGGTCTGGACCAAACAAACCGAACTATAAGTGTGAACTAAAAGAAATGGAGATTGATTTCAATCCATTATCAATATTGTCAACCCAGTCCTAAATCTTGAATGCTTGTTTAATGAAGTTTTCCCCTTGTTCATCTCAATATATGTACTTGTTTGATTTTCTGATTTCTGAATGTCCTGACATACAGGTTGCAGAGTGACTGATGAGATTCTTCACCTGGTGCCCAACATTGAGAATTTCAGACTGACTCTTAGAGCCATCAAAATGTGGGCCAAGCGTGAGTAAAAACTTGTCCGTCAGCCTGGAATTGCATTCGTTTGTGGAACATGCTACAAAAAACAAACCCTACAATGTCCTGCTGTGTTTGTGGGTATTAGTGCAGTCAAAAACCCCCACCAGTGCAGCATTGTGCCTCTGGAAATTTGTATGGCTTGCAATTGCTGCCTAGAACCCAGTGCACTCATGCTTAACCTAGTGAACAAATGAAAGATTCTTGTTTGGAACTTGGCCTTTAGAAATGCTTCATTGTGAAATATTTCAGGCCAAATAATTTGACGTTGATTTCGAGGTTTACAGTACGAAATTAGGAAATAAATGATATTATTTGAAACTCCTACAGGCCATAATATCTACTCGAATATCCTTGGTTTTCTCGGGGGCGTATCGTGGGCCATGCTGGTGGCAAGAACCTGCCAACTCTACCCCAATGCTGTGGCTTCCACCCTGGTCCACAAGTTCTTCCTGGTTTTCTCAAAGTGGTGAGTTCCTACAACAGACAATGACATAACACAGAATCTGAACTTTTGGTCTTTGCTCTCAGAGAGCCGTTCTCTTCAATTTGATTAATTCCTTATTTTTCTTCCTGGGTGGTGTTATCAGGGAATGGCCAAACCCTGTCCTTCTGAAGCAGCCTGAAGACTGTAATCTCAACCTCCCAGTCTGGGATCCCAGAGTACTGTCTTTATTTATACATTCATTGATTTATCTGACTTTATTTATTTATTTGAATTCCAAGGCAATATATCTACAGAAACGTTATAGATTTTGACAGTATTCAATATTTTTATGAAAGTATTTTTCGTCTGATTTGGCTTAAAAAGGTGACTGCACCCAAGAAATCATTCAACCAAAAATCTGTTAAGTAAAGTCAGTGTTAATTGTTAGAAGTTCAAATGCACTGAAGGAAGAATTATATTTGATATTTTTCTTTATTTGCGCCGACATAATAAGATGCATATTAATAAACAACAGTATTCAGCTATGTGGTAGATGTTTCGCCTACGCACCTGACCTAAGTCTACCTGGGTCTCGTCTACAATCGACGTTAGTTTCCTATGTTATTTATACCCTAGCTTGATATATAATTACACATCGACGCCGGCTGAGTGCTCTAATCCTATACGTCAAGTTAGCCTTATTTATATGGTAACTCTTTTTACTATACAGATCGTTTCAAAGCAGCTTTACAGAGATAACTGGAAAATAATGTTGTAATAATATTGTTAAATATAAAATTAAATCTCTAAGCAGAGCAACTAATTAGATTATTTAATCTAATAAAAAGCACATTAGAAATCAGCAAATTTTTCATGGTGCAGGTTAATTTAATATATATCAAAATAATATTGTAATAATTGAATATTGCTCTCTCATTGCATGTATTAAATGCTTTGTTTAACCCACAAATTTAGCTTATTTATTAAAAGCTACAGTGATTTTTTTTTCTGTACCATCTCAAATTCTTCACTTCAGAATAATATATATTTTTTTTTTCCTCAGGTAACTCCGAGTGACCGGTACCACCTCATGCCAATCATCACGCCAGCTTACCCTCAACAAAATTCCACTTACAATGTCTCAGCATCTACTCGGGCCATCATGGTGGAAGAGTTCAAGCGGGGTCAGTCTCATTTCTGAAGATCCCTAGAAACACATTCTGGTAGAATAAAGAAGCGTGAAAAATGAAAATGTCAACATTTTCTCACCATCATGTCATTCTAAATCTGTATGATTTTACTTTCTGATTTTAGAGTGTTCATTCAAGTGCCAAAAAGCACCAAGTGTATTACGTAGAACATGTGTGCTATATTCAAGTTTTCTGAAGCTTTCTTTGAGGAACAGACCAAAATTTAAGTTTGAAAACCTTCCCTTCTGCAGCAGCTCTTAAATCTCATTTGCGTTTAAGTACATTATTCATTTTTTGACACAACCCGAATGCATATTTTATAGCACACAGCGTGTATAGACTACTTTTTTTGTTAATCCTTTAACAACAGTGTGTTTAACATCCCCTTTTTTTGTTCCACTGCTAAAAAGAAAGTCATGCAGATTTGGAATGACAAATTTTTTTGTTTTGTTTGGGTTTTGTTTGAGCGATTCCTATTAAGCTGAAGATACCGTGCAAGGCTATTGTGCCATTGTTTGATTCACATTCCGATTGTTTAACTCCTCACAGGTCTTGCTATCACGGATGAAATATTGCAGAATAAAGCAGATTGGTCCAAACTATTTGAAGCACCAAACTTCTTTCAGAAATACAAGTATGTATTAAGCTGCATATCCTGTTGGACACTCATGGTGAGATTTAATCATTTCAATAAAGATTTATTTCTCTCAACCTCGCTCCCACACATTTATAGCCCTTTCACAAGTACTACCTTATGTAATCGGTGTCATCGATTTGAAATAAAAGCAGAATATTGCATATTTTCAGTTTATTTATATGGAGTACAACACAATGGCTTTTGACACATCAACGTTTTTGATAATATAAAATGTGTAATAGTCCTGCTTAACAAATTACTACTGTAGAGCATGCCTGAAATGTAAGTAACAATTTTGAGATGGTTAACATTTATATTTTTCAAAGGTAGGTATTTCAGTTTAATGTGGTTTTCTTGTGCTATATTAATTTGTGTACAATTCAAAAATAAAATGTTTTAGTTCACAATTCGTACAATGTATTTCTTGTTAGTCTGTGTTTTCATAGTGTTCCTAATTTTCAATTTTAACTTTTTTTTTTTTTTTTCATATCTGTAAATTTTTAGCATTTAGTGTGTGTTTTTGTTTATTTTTAGATTAAATTCATTATTATTACGATTAAGTCAGTAGATGTGTTTGACTTGAAACAACGATGCTCAGAACGATCAGTGTATGACATCAGAGCGATTCGAAAGCCGTCTTCTCTCGTGGTACTTTGATGTCATTCACCGATCGGTCCACGCAGTGCCGCTTCAAGTCAAACACACCTAATATTTCAGTCAAAGGATACAGGATTCTGACTGAAGAAATAAAGCTGATATTTTCTATCAATAATGTAGGTTTAATACAGCTCATTGCTTTGCCATGTTAATTAAAGATCCATTGTGCTTGAAAGCTGATGAAGCTCAATTTTGGGGGGGTTTAGTGGGTAGATTTTTCTTTTCTTTTTTTCTAGCTAATTTAAGCTAATTTTAAATGTTTCGGAAGCTCCTTCACTTTCCGACACAAGTCTTCCCACCCCACATGAGGATGCAGCGACTGCATGCAGTTCATTGTGGTGCTCTATTCATAATCACCATTATTTCGTACAATGTAGCAATTAGCTGGTTTCAAAGAATGAATTAAAAATGTTTGATTTACAGCATCTCATTCTTTTCTGTCCACACAAGCCCCTAAGACATAATCAGAGAACGGGGGAAATGCCCAAAGTGTGGTGCTCTGCAGATAAATACATAAACAGGATAAATTGTGAACGTTTTAAGCTGCTATCAACTTTTAAGTTGCGGTGAAAATGAAGGTTATCTTGCTTTTGCTTTGGCACTTTGATTAATCTATAAGATATGGGGAGCCATTCCACTGAAAAAAAATATTTTTTTAAACAATAGAATACTGAAAGAGTTTGTACACTTCTATTCTATTAGACCATCTGTTCAAATGGCAAGTAACCCGTACTGACTTTGGCTAAACAAAATAATGCAGTTTTGCTTCAAATAAATGTATCTTGTGAATATGAATTGTGAAACAGGATGAAAACTATTAAGAATGTTATAGACTGATAAGCATAAGAGGACTAGATATTTTCATGTTGATAATTAACTGTAAAAAGTGCCATGAATCTGCTGTTAAAGATAAAGCGTTGTAGTGTGTGAGAAGAAGTGATCATGGCTGGATATGATAAGGGTGATCCCCGCTGTCTTGAAGTTCATAAAGATATGTCTGTCTTTGGAGAGAGGTGTAACTGTACGTTTTCAGTGAGATGGGGGCGGGACGGCCCTGTAAGTTTTGCCGGGTTTGGTTGAACAGCTCTAGTCTAAAGGATGTAATGGCATTGTTCTGTCTTTTATGTCCCAAGGCATTATATAGTGTTGCTAGCAAGCGCACAGACAGAGAAGCAGCACTTAGAGTGGTGAGTACAGCTTACCGTCTTCATCCAGCACTGTCACATGCTTAATCGGACCGATGTTCTGCTCAAATCCCCTGCATCTGTTTAAAGAAATGTGGAATAGGACTAAAAATACTGTTTGCCTGACAGGGTGGGCCTCGTGGAATCAAAGATCCGAATCCTGGTGGGAAACCTGGAGAAGAACGAGTTCATCACACTCGCCCATGTGAATCCACAGTCATTCCCGGGACTAAAAGAGGGAGCTGACAAGTGAGTCTAAGATGCTTTGAAAAGCTTGAGAATAGTCAATAGTCCCATTCACGGTCTTTACTCGCTCTTTCCTTTGTGTACGTATAGGGAGGAGTTCAGCACAATGTGGGTAATAGGTATTGTGTTCAAAAAAATGGAGGGATCAGAAAATCTCAACGTGGACCTGACGTTTGATATCCAGTCCTTCACTGACACAGGTAAGACTTCCCGTCTGTTGGTGGTTTTAAAGGACACACTTCGAAGAGTCGACATTGCTTTTGTTTTCTAGTAATCAACATGTGTTCTTTGAATGGCTGTAGTTTACCGGCAGGCGATCACTAGTAAAATGTTTGAGCAAGATATGAAAATCACAGCCATGCATGTGAAGAGGAAACAACTGCATCAACTACTTCCTAAAGTCGCCATTCAAAGGGGCAAGAGAAAGGCAAGTGTTCATGTGTTTCTTTGCAAAACATGATAGACAATCGCTTAGAATCTAGATTAAAATGCATCTGCTACACCTTTAGCAATTCATGTTGTTTTTGAATTGCAATTTGCAACAAAAGTCTAGTGGATCCAAGTAATAACAGGTGAATTCAGGTTGGTTGGGACACTTTTCCCCAGTCATCTCAATGGCAAAAAGTGTACCAATAAACACATTATATATTATAAATTATGCCGTTGTTCTAGAGGTTTTGTTATTTGACATTCTGAAGTTCAATGACACACAATCATGTGAGGGTCTATAGGGGTCATTCTTATGGTATCATTTAATGCTTTATAGTTTTCTTGGCCTTAAGATGGCTTCTTGCACGTTTTGTTACACCTCACTGCCTATTTTTAAGATACTAAAAAATGATGCTAGATTCTTTTTTTTCTATCTAGAGCATCTAAGCGTTTTAAATCAGTTTTTATCAACCTATTTGCTAAGAGATTTTCTACTTGTAATTATAACAACACTGCTTTTTCCAAACCTTTTTTAGCAGACACTGGGACTGCTGATATATTATGAATATAACTGTTACTGCATTTTAATAAATTTTAAAGGTACAGTGTGCAGTTTTTTTGCGACACTAGTGCCACCTAATGGAATTACAAAAATACAGTATTGTTTCTCACTCAACAGTGATGTACTATTTTTATTTTTTTTGTTAACTGTCTTGTTCTCATTTCCTTTTTCCCATAGCATTCGTCTGATGGCATTCGTGTGATGAATGACGGCAGTCTCGACCTATCGGTTGACAGTGACAACAGCATGTCAGTGCCCTCCCCCACAGGCCCTTCAGCTGCCAAGAGCGCCCGTGCCTCCAGCCCTCAGGGGTAAAACATTCAAATATTTTCACACGCTTCTCTTAACATCATTTGTCTGACTTTCTGTAACTCTTGTCTTTTGGGAATACCTGTACACATGCTTTTTTCTAATCTCTCCTCTTCTCTCCCTGACCATAGTTCCACTGGGACGGTCACAAACAACTCAGATTTGCAGGGAAAAACGGACACTTCAAGTGGAAGCCCGCTCCTGGCTGGTGGTATGTCTATTGGGATCTTAACTCTATACGGCTTACTGTTTTATATTTGATACAGACATTAAGTTGTCTAAATTATCAACACGGTCAACTTCGCTGAAAAACATACTACATACAAATCTACATTTCAAGATAAACACTTACTGGACTGAAGCAGCTTAGGTTTACTTGATTATTTGTACATCTTTTTTTTTTTTTTTTAGAGGAATCTTGTTAAAATGTAAGTAGGGATGCTCATTTCGGTTAATTTTCCCGACCGATAACCGCCGCTCGTTATCCGATTATTAACCGTTAACTGATAAGATTATAATATTGACGAGTGTCTGTGAGTGACCCGTGAAAAAAAAAATTTAACGTGCAAACATACAGAACAGATCAACAACGGATCCTGGATTCACATAAAACCTGCAACATTTCTGACAGTGACAACAGAGAAAAAAAGAATACAATAATATAAATAAAAAACATTAAATAGGCCTAGGCTACAATAAATATATATTTTTAACTTAAGTAATTATCAAATTACGATGACAAAAAGAAAACACTGACTGAATCAGTTTGAAGCGTTGAAAAACCGGCATTTTCTTTTTCCATCAGACTAAGTTTTTTCGTCAAATAAAAAAAGCAGGCCTACCTCAATCCACAGCTTGTCTAGTTTTTATTTTAAAAAAGTAACATGTCTACATGATGTGGGGTTAGTCTGTGAGCCTGTTGACCGTTAGACCCGCTGGCAGAAAACACCGTCTCCGATGGCACAGCTGATGTTCGGGAATACAGCTAAAGTCTCGCTATAGTGGCCAGCTTCGGGAAGCGCCTTTCATTTGCTTGTGGATGTTTGCTTCGCAAGTGATATTAATTTTAATACCGCGTAGCATATTTTGCAAGTAACTTCGTCGCCTTTTCTGTCGAAATGGTCCCACATAGTAGGCTAGCTACTTCTTTTCGGTCGCTTCATTTTGCTTGCTCAGGGAAATATGTCTGTTGCGCATGTCGACGCGCCCAGTGAGTTAACAAATATTGGCTATATATAATATATATATATATATTTTTAACCATGCAGCAGGAAAAAAAGATAAAGCTTAAAATAAATAAATAAATAAAAAAACGTTTAACTGATAGTATTAATCGGTCAAAAATGTTACTTTCGGTTAACGGTTAAACGGTCAATATGAGCATCCCTAAATGTAAGTATTGAATATGATGCATCAGGCTTTTGAGGAACTTTTATTTGTACATCTCTGTAATCACTGTATTGCATTTCATTAAGTTTTTCTCCCAACAATAAAAACTACTGTGTTTTGATCATAAAACTAAGCATTAATATCATGTTACTAAGACATTATTGGTAGATGTAGTGACAACTGATATTTATATGCATTTTTTTAAATCGGCTGTTAGACTGTTATAAAGATCTTATTGTTGTTACGATACTGGAATTTCTAACTTTGAAACAATACCTTAAAAATATTGATATTCGATAATTTTTATAGATATTTGTATTTTTTTTGTAATTTGGGTCATTTTGTTGTAATAGTTGTCACAGCACAGGGAGGTTTTATTTGAAATTTTGAACTAAATTTATAAGAAAAAAGACCAAATAAACAAAGAACAGATAAACAAATTACAAACCATAGCACAAGTAAATACAATTGAATTCAGAGACGAATTAAATAAATACTGCTTTAAAGGGATAGTTCGCTCAGAACTTAAATGGTCATTTATTCACCCTCAAGTTGTTCCAAACCAGCATGGGGTTCGTTCTTCTGTTACACAAAGGAAGATCCAAAAAAAGAATGTTGTTACCAGTATTTTTTCTATACTATGGAAGTCAATGGGAACCAGCAACTGTTTGGTTACCAACATTCTTCAAAATATCGTCTTTAATGTTTAGCAAAAGTAAAAATAAATAAAAAATCAGGTTTATTATACAGGTTTGGAACAATTTGAGGGTGAATAAATTAGATTTTTTTTTTTTTTTGGTGAACTATCCCTTTAAGTCTAACAGTTGTATTTGCATAAGAAATACAACATAACTTAATCAAATGTGAAATAACACTGGTTTATCGTCTTTGAATAACTTTTGTAACTTTGTAGAATACTCACTCACTGCTAAATACAAATTAATCACTCAGTCAAGAGCAGTGAGTGCATACGATTTACTGTTACACATAAATTTTTTTCTAAACTATTTGCATTCCAAAACTGACTGTATTTTGTTTTTATTTAGCCATTTCAGTGCAATAAGCCACAAAAAAATTAATTTGGTACAAAGCTGGGTATTGTAAATGATACTCAACAAAACCACTTTTTTGATCTTTTTTTTTTTAAAGATTTTTAAAAATCTTTTCATTTCATGTCAGTCTTTGCAGTGTTAATGTCACCTTTAAAGTTGCCATTTTTATTTTGTAGTTTTGTCATTGATTGAGTAGTCCACCCAGTGTAAATGGTCATTGGGTCTCATTCACTAATTGCGTGGATTTATTTTGTATTTGAACGCACAGGAGAACTTCTCATGAAAAATCTCTGCCTAATTCACAACACGTTCGTACACACACGAGTTTGTTCTTAACATCGTTCTGATGTTAGTGAATTTGGAGTATTCTAAATGAGGTTAGTGATTTGCATAAGACTCCAAACCATCTCCATATAAGGGCTTTCCGCACAGGATTTCCTTATAGCCCTTCGTCACGCTTCTCAAACTTGCTGATTTTTGCAGACGCGCTCTCGCCCTCGCCCGATCCTTGATCCATTCTCACCCGTTTAAACAAACCACTTTTATACAGACCCAGATTACAGACCTCTCATTAGCCAGCTGTACATACATGTATATTTGTGTTATTCAGATAAATCTCGCAAAATACAGCTTTTCTTTCTTTAACTGTATATGATGTGATGAATTTAAACCGTATTATTTAAAAATTAATACAATTAAAGCAATATACTTCAATATAAGTACATAATGTTCATACTTCATACTATTATAAGGCCGTACAGAGTACGTGCTTTTTGCGTATTTGTCGTTTCAGTTGCTCCTATATTTTTTTGTAAATTGTGCGTACACATGCTTTGTGAATGAGACCCATTTTCTTTATCATCGTTCCAAACCTGTATGACTTGCTTTTTTCCATAGACACAAAAGGATACGTTTTGAAGGATGCTCTTGCTGCTTTCCCTTTTTATTTTTATTTTATAAAAGCACCATAAAAGTAATTCATATTTAAATTTGCTTCACCCATATTTTCATAGGACAGAAATCAAACCAGACAGAAGACATACCAAATGGAAAATGACTTAAATAGAACTATAGAAAAGAGCAGCTTGAACATTCTTCAAAATCTTTGCTTTTGTACTCCCCTGAAAAAAAAGTGTCATTTGGGTTTGGAACAACATGAGGGTGAGTAAATGATGACAGACTTTTCATTTTTTTTGGATAAAGTTTTTAATTCTACCACTGATTTGTTTGTTTTTTATTGATCATAGCAGTGGATGGATCTAAACCCGATAATGTTGGGACCTCCAGCAGCAACGCCCCGCGTAAGGGGACATCTGGACTGAAGAGGCCTGCCTCACCCCTTCAGCAAGATCTGGAGAAGAAAGCCAAAGTGGACAGTGTCCAACAGGACCCTCATCCTAGTCCATGTTTATCTGATAGCCCTGCCAGTAAGAGACCTGCCTCACCCCTCGAGAATGAGACGTCCAAGAAAGCCAAAGTAGAGGATGTAAGTCAACGCCCTTTTTCAATTTTACTTTCAGAACTTTACATTGTTTTATGTTCCGCATTAAGTTAAGAATTTTATATTCTACACATTATTCATGTCGTGAATGCTGTCACGAATGCTTCAAAATCATAACAAAATTACAGTAAATTTGTGCATGATTTATTTGTTTTTGTCAAAAATGCCCCCATTCAAGAATCATCCATAAATGTTATAAAGTGATCTGAAAAGCTTAATTAAATCCTACTCTTCCAGTTCTCAACCCCAGAAGCAAAGTCAGGTGAAGCTGGTGACCATGTTGCTGCGGATCCAGAGGTAAAGGCTGTTTGTTCTATAATCTGTGTTGTTCTTTGCTCAGGGTCTCTAACTGTGGTTGTTGTATTTAATTTTTTTTCTTATGCAGAGCGTTGAAGTGGTTCCTTCAGATGGTGAATTGAAAACGGAGACAGAATTAACGGTAAACTAATCATAAAAACAGGGTATGCTAGTTATAATCATAAATGGAGTGAATACATGAGAACTTAAATGCTGATGTTATTTCCTGTCATTCTCAGGTGGTGGAAACCGCAGAGAAGATACCGCTTTCCCAAGTTAGGACATGTTCAGTTGATTATTACATACGAAGATTATTACATAAATAATAATCCTTCCACCTTGTCCACGAGTCATTTATCTGTTCTCACTGAAAGCTTAATGCTCCACAAAGCTCCAGCCAATCAAAGCAGATTTTTTTTTTTTAATCACAAAATATCTTTATGCATTAATAGTAATAGCCATAAGGGTTATGATGTACACTACCATTCATAAGTTTGGGGTCTATTACGATTTAAAGAAAATATTATTCCGCAAGGATGCATTAAATTGATCAAAAATGACTTAACTTTCTATTCATCAAAAAATATTAAGCCGCACAACTGTTCAACATTGATAACAATAAATGTTTCTTGAGCAGCATATTAGACTGATTTCTGAAGGATCATGTGACACTGAAGGCTAATGTAATGATGCTTTAAATTACATTTTAAAATGTTAAAATAGAAAATAGTTATTTTACATTGTAATAAATGACTGTTTTTACTCTATTTTTGAACGTATAAATGCAGCCTTGGTGAGCATAAGAGACTTATCAAAAATATTTAAAAAATCTCACCAACCCCAAACTTTTAAACCTTAGTGTAATACTGGTTAATTGTGGTTTGTAGGCAAGCAAAAGACAGGCCATTTTTAAGAGCTTTTAAAATCACATACTACAATAAGTTCTCTGAAAATTATTACATCAGTATTTGAGATGTTTGAAGGACTTTACATTGGCTTTGGTAAACAGAGTATAAAGTTTATTCTAAATTTTAATTTAAATAGTCTACTGTAGAGCTGAATAGAAATTTCAGTAACTCTTTTTACACGTTACTACAGTAATAGTACTTTCTATAGTAATAACAGTAAATTATGCTAAATTAAACCTACTACATGTCTTACTCAGTATTTAAGCAAGTACAATGTAACTCACCTTAAAATAAAGGGTTACTAAGATTTCAAAATGCTCAATAAACAAATGGATTGTATCCACTACAGTGGATGAACGTATTTTCAGTTATATAAAAAATACTAAGGGACACTTTTATTTAGGGAGTTAAGTCACATTCTTGTTAAGCTTAACAAACAGAATTTTGGAGCGATGAGATTCACTAATCATAAAACGAATCATCTTGGAGACACGGCTAGTTCAAACCGAAACGTTTGTAGAAGAGATGAGATTATTACTTGATAACCATAAAGATATAGTTCTAAAGATCAATCTAAACATAAAAGAATAGCCACACCACAACTATATTGATGACGGAGAAAAGATCTTGTCGAGATCACTTTCAGAAGAATTTTTTCCAGCTGATTGAACATTGACAGCCAATCAGAATCCATCCCGCTTTAAAGAGCTCGAGCATTTAAAGCGACAGACGACAAACCTACAGTGTGTGCTTCAAATAAACAATGATATTGTGCATTGGTGTGGACACTAATATAGTTCTAGTTGTCTTTATGGTTCTTGTTCATGATGTGAACAGGGCCTTTACACTGATTCCAATCCGTTTCACAGACAATCTATCCTTTTTTAATGTTCCGCAGAAAATTTCCCACACCGATCTGTCAGACGTCCAGATCCTGCCGTCCAACCCCATCGCAGTGGTCAAGAACTCCATCAAGCTGAGACTCAGCAGGTAGAAGCGGCCCGTCTCGTGCTCAGGAGGTGAACGTCCCCTCGACTCCTGCCCATGTGCAACACGGCTCTCCACAAGGGGGCAGCTCTGTTCTTCCACAAACTCCCTGTGCGCTCTCTCTCTCTCTCTCACTCTCTCACTCTCTCTCTCTCTCTCACTCTCTCTCGCTCTCTCTCTCTCTCTCTCTCTCTCTCACTCTCTCGCTCTCTCTCTCCTCTCTCTCGCTCTCTCCTCTCTCTCTCTCGCTCTCTCCTCTCTCTCTCTCTCGCTCTCTCTCTCTCACTCTCTCCTCTCTCTCGCTCTCTCCTCTCTCTCTCTCGCTCTCTCCTCTCTCTCTCTCCTCGCTCTCTCCTCTCTCTCTCGCTCTCTCTCTCTCTCACTCTCTCCTCGCTCTCTCCTCTCTCTCTCTCTCTCTCTCTCTCTCTCTCTCTCTCTCTCTCTCTCTCTCTCACTCTCTCGCTCTCTCTCTCTGCCCTTCCGTACACTGCAAAAAAAGATGTCATACACAAAAACCTCAATGTGATTCAATGTGTTTGTGTGATTTGGTGCACATGCTTTGTAAATCCGTTCATATCCTTCTGTTTTGACCTGAAAGACAGTGACGTTTAGCTTTTCCCCCCCCCTTTTTTTCTTCTTTTGTAAATCAATAAAGAGGCATGTAATTATATTCCAGGGTACAGTTGGTCTATCGGAGACCGATCCACCATATTGTACAGAGCTGAAGGTGTAGATGTAGGTGGAGATGCATTGAATGGACGTGAACTAATGACTAATCTGACAGCGGAGGACATGGCTAGCTCATCCAGATGATGGAGCTCACTAATGCAGCTGTAATTTACCCAAATCAGTCTGAGATTAGTGTAAACACCATCGTTTTGCTCCGCCGTCTTAGCAGGGCATTAATTATGGGTGTTGTTAGGAGTGGAATAGCTAGTATTCCCAGCATGCTTTGATTCGTGCTCTGAGGAGACAGACCAGTGCTGGCCGTTCATTTAGGCTTGTTTTACCATGTGTATATATATATAGAGACGACAATATTGAAACTTTTTATTTGCTTACAACAGCTTGGTTTTCCTGTTAAATGCTGGGATTTTCCTAATGTGGAATCGAAGATGCTTTTCGAATGCGATTTAAAATGGCGGGTCAACTCGTTTCCGGTGACCTGTTTTTGAGGATATGGACGTGAATATGTAACGACGATAAAAGATTGATTTGAGTTTCAAATGAATGATGGTTTATTGGGGCTGGAGAGTGATTTTGTTCATTTTTGAAATCTGTACAAACTTTTCTTACTCTGTGTTTTGTCTTGATGGTCTGTGTTGACTGTGGATTGGTGTAACGGTAAAGCTGCCGCCCCGGGAACACTCGTCACGGCACAGATTCACTCCTGTGAAACGCCTCCTATGGCCTTGCAATGTTCTTTCAGTTCTTTCATACGCTTATTTGTAAGGACAAGGTATTGTACTTTTTCACAAATAAAAGTCTACGTTGTTGCAAAAAGAAATCTGTGTGATCGGTTTGTTCGCATCGCCTCTTAACAGTCGGGATTATTAATGCAGTGCTTTATACTGCACACAAAAATGGGTTCATTTAATGTAAGGTAAATGTAAGATTTGAATCTTAAGGTCCAATTATGAAAATGCTGCTTTTGAGCATTACAACATGTGAACAATGCAGGGAATCTATACTGGAATTACATTAAGAAAAAAAAGTCTTTTTACATTTTTGGTTGTGGCATGTTGTAATGTTTTATATGTTGTAATTTTAGACAAGCATGACTACTTCTATAGGCCAGTGCAATGGTTGATTTAAAAAAAAAAATACTTTTTTTAATGTTTAAATTTAGCTGAAAGCCATTAAATAGCCCTAATATACTTGAGAATAGAGCTATCGTAAATGATTGCTGTTTTAATAATAGTGCTCATGTCTTTAGTTTTCATATATTTCAGACAAAGGTATTCCTAACTGCTATAGGTGCATTCAGAGTGTCAGACTGTATTTATATTAATAAGTGGCGGCCTTTGTGATTTGATTAATATAAATACAGTCTGACAATTTTAGATACTTTTGAGCCCAGTTCAAAGAAAATAGACCAACACATAGTTAACTAGCAAAGTTCTGAACAGTTTTGTACACATAAAAACTCAATTTTATGGAATAACACCCAAAAAAAGTTTGCTTAATTGCAGAAAAAAGTTGTTTGGTAGTGACGTTCCTTAAAGTTACACACAGATTTTTTGAACACATTTCCCTCAACATGATAGTTCCTATCTACAATGAATAAATCAAATAAATAACAAATAAATTAAAAAAAACATTTAAATATCGTTTTCACAAGTTGAAATTTAGGGGTTAGGGTTCGGGACAGCCCCCTCCCAATTGAAAGTACTCAAATGATTTTATATATATGAATCTTACTGTTATTTGAACTATTAGTGTGGAATTCAATAGATAATAGAAGGATCTTTGTAAACATCTAAAATTTGAGTACTTAAATTCTTTTTAAATGTATTTTTAGTTTGTGGGACAGCAGTTTGCACCAATTCTCTAGAATGGCCCTAAGAGTGATGAACAACTACCCTGTTTATTCCTATTTCCAAAATATGCACTGCAAAATTGTCAATTTTTGAGCCATGATTTCAATGTGTACACTCGATTTTTTTTT
The DNA here is from genome assembly GCA_031834385.1 of Semotilus atromaculatus. Classification (NCBI taxonomy): domain Eukaryota; kingdom Metazoa; phylum Chordata; class Actinopteri; order Cypriniformes; family Leuciscidae; genus Semotilus; species Semotilus atromaculatus. The sequence goes on along the minus strand of JAULUF010000010.1, from coordinate 27,282,707 downwards.
TTAAGGTCACCTAAACAACCTTAATTACATTCACGACCACATGGGGCGGCAGTGGCTCAGTGGTTCATGTAGGTTGTCTACAAACCGGAAGGTTGGTGGTTCAATCTCTGACCAAGTGTCCATGTCCATGAGCAAGACACCCAACCCCGGCTGCTCCCGACGAGCTGAATGGCGCCTTGAATGGCTGACACCGCCGTCGGAGTGTGAATGGGTGAATGTGAGGCAATGTAAAGCGCTTTGGTGGCCATTGGGTCTGTGAAAGCGCTATATAAATGCAATCCATTTACCATTTAAATACATTTTGTTCTGTCAATCCTGTTTTTTCAGTCACTTGTCACACCAGAATAAAAAACACATTTCCTAAAGGGGACCGCATTCCACATTTCACCTCTTTTTTTTATCTTACTATCATAAAAAAAATATAAAAAACTAAAAAGCTATCTTTCGATATTTTCTGGAGAAAATGACGCTTACTCGTGTAAAAGATGTCATCGCTTATCACCAAATTACTTTTCCTTTTGGTTAGTGTGAAGGACACTTTTATAATCTAAAGAATATTTTCCCACTATAAAGAACCTTCTGGTTCCAAGGTTTCATGGACGTTGAAGTGGAAATGAATCAGTCAAGGTAATATAATTTATTAACTGGATATCCTCCATCTTGCAGTGCTACACCTGTGTTGTTGCAGGGTTGTTTATCTCCGTTGGATTAATGAAGATTAGGGTTTTTTTGGGGTTTGATTTTTCTGCTTAGTTGCTGTAGTTGTTACTATTAATAGGTTATCTCATGATACCTGACCAATAGAGGGCTCCAGTGCTGTATGCAAAGGCAATTCCGGGCCGATAAAAAACAACGACAGGCGAACAAAAATAATTCAGGACTCTAGCAGGGAGGTCAATTCACCTTTATTTATAGCGTTTTACACAATACAGATTTAATTTTTTTGAAAAGCAGTAAAAAACTAAAATAAAAGTAAAGTGAGGCAAAGGTCGTTTAAAAACTATTGCTTGCATGGAATACAAAAGGATAAGATGATGACTGGATTAGGGATAACGTTGGAGATCAGTGCTGATTGTTAAACGTGTAGTCATGGTAAGAAATATTTGTTTAGTGGTTTGCATCAGCTTTGTTCTCTGTATGTTGTTGAATGACAATCTGTGTAATGGTGGTTGTGGTTCATTTGAATTTCTGACTGTCATTTTGGCAACACATTGTATATCCAAGTATGACTTGGGAAATGTTGAGGCAGTGGGACGGGAAGCAGTACTGTTCTCTGTTTCAGCTACAGTTTATGTAAACTGATTCTTGTGTCCTTTGCTTTAACACTGTACATCTCTTTTTCACATCCAGGGACTATTCTTTTTTCTTCTGATGCCCTGTGTTTTCCATATGTCACTGTCTCTCTACTGTTGTATCTGTTGTTGAACTCAGGCAAGACACCAAACCCAGTGACATCACAGTTTTTCTTTCAAGGTACAATATGTAAGATTTTTGGATTAAAATATCCAAAACCCACTAGAAAAATGTTATATCCCTCATGAAAATTAACCATTTTTACTACAAATTAACAAAAACCATGGTTTATGTTAACCCCAAATTAACCATGGTTTTAAAGCTACACTGTGTAATTCTTTAAGTTGATTCTTTGCAAAAAAACACTTTGTTCTATCAAAATTATATGTGCTCGTTCATGTGTAATTACTCCCACCAACTAATCAAGTATTCTCGTAAGCGTAGAATCTGTTATTCAGAATACATACGAGCGAGTGGCGGCGGCCATGTTGTGCCTCCATCTTGAAAATACATTAGCCAAAGAGGGACATACCTGGAAATTCAAGCTTCACCTTTCGCGCTTTTATGCCTGGTTCAGATTACACGATTTTTTTGTCTGTTACGATAGTCACTGTGTCAGATTACGCTATTTTGACTCCTAAAATCTTGTCATGTCGTGGACAAGAAACATGTCAGACTACACGTTGCTTCCTGACCAGTCATCTCGTGCCGTCATCGAGAAGGCGAAACTAGTAGCGTGTGACTTCCGGAAACGAACGTGAGAAAAACATAAAAAAAGAAAGAAAACCCGACAATGGACACGTTCCTGGATTGCTCGAAGAGGACAGTATGGCCTGTCAATCCTCCAAAGAGAACTTGAGGTAAAGTATTGTTTTCTTATATATTTTTTACTTTTAGCCAGTAGTACAAGTAAAATAATGTTGCTAGCTTGCCACAATGATAACATATTACAAAACTTCATTTAAAACCTCATACATGTGACGGAACCCGTCGTGGACGACCGATAAAAAAATTAAACATGCTAGTCTTTTTGTCGTGATGTCGTGAAGCATCGCAGACGCGACGTAGGTTGTCACCCACTATGACACACTATACGAGATGATACGATCGAATCTTGCGTCCCGACGCCCGTTGTCGTTTACGAATCCCCACGACACCCTACGTCAAACGGATCGTGACAAAATCGGGCTAAAATCGTGTAATTTGAACATTACAGTCAGTGACAGATTTGAAAGCCTGTTGAAGATGGAGGATCACGCCTATTCTAAGCTGTAAACATTGCCTTACACTATTCATCTCGTACAATATACAGAATAACGATAGCACTGATACTTGACAAACATTAGCTTGCATTCGTTTGGGAAGTCAAGTCATCTTCATTTATATAGCGCTTTTAACAATGTAGATTGTTCCAAAGCGGCTTTACAGTGATATTGGGAATTTAAAGTAACAGAGATTGTTTTGGCTTTACAGCAGCTCTAGAATAAAGTTATTTTCCAGCTAAAGTTAGTTTTGATTGATTCACTTCCGTCGCAACGATCATTAGTTATTAACTTAGGGGTCGCTTGCACAACACCATTCTAACAGAAAACTCTTAAATGATTAGTTCACTTTTAAAAAAACATTTGCTGATAATTTTCTCACCCCCGTGTCATCCAAGATGTACATGTCTTTCTTTCTTCAGTCGAAAAGAAATTAAGGTTTTTGATGAAAACATTAGAGGATTTTTCTCCATATGGACTTCCACAGGACCCAAACGGTTCAAAGTCCAAATGACAGTGTCAGTGCAGCTTTAAACGATACCAGACGATGAATAAGGGTCTTATCTAGCGAAACGAGCGGTCATTTAAAAAAATAAATCGAAAAGTTTAAGTTTTATAAGCACAAATGCTCACCTTGCTCTGTTCTGTGATGCGCGTTCGTGACGTCACGTAATATGCAATTACATTGAAAAGGTGAACGTAAACAACCCTCAACAAATTACTTCTCTGGCCTTAAAATTTATTAACATCTAAATATCGATTTAGCTTACTCGCTTGTTTCATAGCGACCACCGAGCTAATGCACAGAGTAACGTTATAACAACTTGATTGTTTTGACCAAGTAAAACAGCAAAGTGAGTAGTAATTCATCATTAGAATGAAATACAATAATGTGAATTTGTTAAACGATGTTAAACAGGCAGATTGTTAAACGTAACTTTAATCATAATAAACATAGCCTAAGCAACAAAACGCTGTATATAATAGAAAATGAACCTCATATGTTCTCACACGTCAAGCGAACATGCCTGAGCTTCTGTTTACCATATCTAATGTGTGAGTTGATGAATGTTTATAGTTAAATTAAAGCCTAAATTCAATCTGTTCATCATATAAAGCGATCAAGTCTTTTCAGAAAGTTTGGACTAAACCGCTCAATCACAGAAATCTCTCAGATTTCATCACAAAGATCTTCATTTGTGTTCCGAAGATCAACAAACGTCTTATTTGGGACGATGGGTTTATTTCTGGGTGAACTATCCCTTTAACTTTACTCACTACTTCATTTCCACTTTAAAGGTTCTTCATATAACCCTAATGCCATAGACTTTAAGGGTGTGCAAGAGATATTCTGGGCCCAGTTGCAAAAAAACGAATTCCTTGCAACCGGTTGCTGTTCCCTGTAGGCTCAGATCACTCCTTCAGTCTATGAGATGTTTTTACCCATATTGCATTGTCTACCAGCTTAGAATCCAAAGTCTGATCGCTTTGAAGATTATTTATGAGCTCATTTAATTCTCATAGCTACAACTACAAAGTGTGAGCAATACAGTGATGCTTCCCTTAGCAATCACCACTGTTTCCCTGGACTGTTTCCCAAACGCTCCCCATTCCTGCCGCTGGTTGTTAAACAGCTAGTCTGACATTAGCTAGCCAGTTCAGTAAACCGCTAATCAATTGTTCAAGAATCAATGTGTTTTTTTTTCCCCCATTGTCTTCTTTTTTCATCTTCTTAATTGTTGTTTGGAAATACATCCCAGTTACACATTTTAATTTGTTCAGATGCTGTTGTTGTTGATTGATCAATATCATTATGGTCAGCTGAGCGTGATGATGACCGTTTACCTATTCTACAAAAAGGAAAAAGCTTTATCATTCTTATTCAGTGTGTATTTGTGTCAGCGTTCTTGAACCAGATAAAATGAGCCAGCCTCGAAGTACCTGATCTTAAACCATAGAAAAGAGTTTTGTTTGAGGTTGATTTAAGGAGTTACAACAAACGTTTGTGTCCATGTGAAAAAAATGGTTTGTTGTTGGTTTTCCAAAATAATTATTCCGAATATATTTATTTTTGTGATCTTGGCAAGAGGGAGGAGAAAATACTTCCAGAATATTTAGTTTTTGACACCAAAAGATGGGATTTCATGAATATCTTCACTTGTGTTTTGAAAATTAATGAATGTCTTATGGGGTTTGGAACAACGGCCGTTTAAACACTTTTTATGCGTTTTGGCCGTTTCTTTACATGACAGTGGCGGTTTGAGGGCCTGAAAACTCAAACAAAATTTCAAAGAGCAAGTTTTTGAAAACTACCATTATCATCTCCATGTAAACTACAAAATATGAACGTATGAAAACGGTGACGTCATGAGTATTATGTGTTTAGTCTCTATGCGTGTGGTGTTTCTTTACATCGCCAACTACTGGCCTGTTATGAATAAGCATTTTTAGTAATTTTCGCATATCAATGTTAACTGGGATCGTTTTTGACAACGCTGTCGTCTATCCTGAAAACCACGAAGGAAAAACTACTCTGTTTTTAGCACATCGTTCTCATGTAAACATATACCCTTAGTAAACTTTTTTTTTTTTGTTTTTTTTGTTTTTTTGGTAAACTATCCCTTTAAGCATATTTTATTGGATTATTATTTTTTCTTTTAAAAAAGAGGGCTGAAATTAAAATGGGCTGAAAAATTATGAACATTACTTGAGAGACACATTTTAGGAAATTCGTCATATGCCATTGACTGCTCATGATAGTCTGTGTTTCCAAAGTAAAAACAAATTGTGTATGAATCTGAATGTACTTTGCATTGTACAATAACAGTTGGTTTCCCATAAACACGTTAAACTGAACTGTTTTATTATTTATTTTCATTTTAGGTGCTTGTTTAAAGCCTATTTCTATGCTATTTTTTCTTAAAGGCAATAAAATTATGTTTTGTGCCAGTTGCAATATGTTCTGTTCATTGAAGTATTTCAATTAATCAAATTCAAGCCCTAAAAGTGGCTTTTCGGCCAAAACCAAGAAATCCTAGAATCTACATTATTTCTCGAAAAATCTGCAAAAATTAAATCCCAGAAAAAAATAATTTGCAGGATGTTCCCAAACTACACACACACCCCAATTGGACCATAGGTGGCGCTATAATAAGTACTTTTATGTTTTTGCTCACATCTCCTCAGCCATATCGGTTAGAATAATTATCTCCCTTGATTCTTGAGTCAAGCAAAACATTCTCCATTTTTTTTGTCATCCAAAAAATGATTTCCATATTTTTTGATAAACCTACTTTTTCAAACTCTTCCTCGACCATTTGTCCAATTAAGCCCAATGTTTTAAAGGGATATTTTTAAAATAAAGATTCTATCATTATTTACTCACCCTCTTGTCGTTCCAACCCTGTGTGACTTTCTTACCTGTGCGGAACACAAAAGAAGATGATATTCTGATAGTTGGTAACCAGGCAGTTTCGGTCAACATGAACTTCCGCTGAATACAGCATTGTCGTTTTAGGAACGACTATTTGTGGAATCTATTAACTATGGGTGTGTTAGCTGAACAACATGTTTGCATTGTTAATGGCATTCGATTACTTGACTACTTGCCCTTTTAGTCACACATCTGTCCAGTGCTCAATAAAACAGATCTGCACTGATTGACCCAACATGACAATTTTAATAGGCTCAATGTTTTCATACACATGCTGTATATGTGCAGTGTTGCAATTCTGTTAGGAGCTTCTTTCCTTTTCAAGCTCTGAAGAGTTTTTATGAGACTCATACTCAACGCTTCCTTCTGTCGGTTGCTTGCAGTTTTGTTTTCTCTTTATTCCAGTAAGGCTGTCTATCTACGTTACCATTCTCTTCTTCGCTGACGGCTCCAGCGCAGGTGATAAAAGCGTAACCTTCACGTTAATGAAGTACTCACGCTAAAACATTGCTGTGTTCAAAGTGCGATGCCATGTTCATGAAATGAAAGGGCTGTCTGTCTGTCTCATTCAGATCAAAACCATCAGAAGTTAAAAACACACTGTACCATTTCACCGAGACACCCAGGCTTTTAATGAGAGCAAAGCACTATGGGTAGAGGAAGGGGTTGTTTCATTAAGTTCTCCCAACAAAGGCCTAGATGGAGATTTGTCTCGCATTTACCCTGAACTTTAGTTGGTTGTTAAATGCATGCTATCATGGATTTTCTGAGGCTCGCTAAAACTAAATATAAATTCGCGACAGGATTGGCTCACATGCTGTGCATACATTGCTTTGTATCTGTAGACTTTAAAGGAATAGTTCACCCAAAAATGAAGAAAAGGAATGAACCTGAAGACTTGTCACACTGCTCTTTCCACAGAAGAAAGAATAGAAAGAAAGGTTGAACAAAAGGAGGTGAGTAGCTACACAATGTTTTTTTTTTTTTGATTATCTGTTCTTTTAAGTTATTGATTTTGGAGATTTTTCTTTGATACCATTTCAATAGTTTCTTTAAAAAAAATAAAAACTCTCTCATGCAAAATCCTGAATGGATCAATAAAATGATTGCATCAGTAATCGGTATGCAGTGACTGTCACAGACCAACCGGTAGGTGTCGCTGTTGCTTTCATTGCCAGTTCAGTTGAAGTACTGTCTTGATGTCTTTAGGCAATGTGCCCTTTTCATGGTCACATGAAATTCAAAAGGAAAAAAGGACCTTCTATAACTTTGAATCCATTTAATAAACTAAAACAATGCTCATAACACCTAAATAATTCCCACTACAAACCGAAAAATGACTAGACGTTTGGTTTATGAGTGGTTTTCTGTTAGTGGCAAGCACCTGCTAAGTGCTGGATATTATTTAAAAATGGCATGCAAATTGGCCTTTGTTAGCCGCTGATGAGGAAACATTTGAATAACAATATCCTGAGTGCGGTGACGTCTGCTCTTCAGGTGTTTCTGAGCGTGGCAGGGCTTTGTGAGAAAGTATAATTAGAGTTCTTGGCATGGACACAATGTGGTCTGTGAAACACTACAGAAACACCACTAGTCCGTTTGCCAACCGGCCCCCGTCGCTGCTGCAGGATAAACTGTCCTCAAAGTGTGTGTTTATCAATTAGAAATGAAGTGTGCCAAGTCTTGCTGCATTGAATTCATATGACAAATCAACATGAAATTACTGTAACGGTTTGATTTTACTGTATGTTCATGCCCCATCATATATGTTGGGTAATATATAGTATATAGCTACTGGATACAATATTAAAACCATATTTTATATAAAAAAAAAGATATATACATATACATATAGAAAGGGACTGCAGGATCATGTATTATCAATGGATTTGGATCAGTTCTGTGAATTTTGTTTTGTGGTATATTAGTTGTTTGTCACACGCTCTTTGACAAAATTACTTGAATTAGAATGAGAAAGAATAATATAACAAATATCAAAATTAAATTCATACACATATACTGTAAGTCAGCTCTCACCAAGCAATGGATCATTTGAGCTCTTTATTTCCATCCGGTTAGGCATCTGTTTTCTTGCCATTGTGTACATCAGGTTTTCTAAACTTCATCAATCCACTGACCCCCTGCAGTTCCCTCACAAACCCCAGTTTGGGAAACACTGGTGTAAAAAGTTGTAATTAATAAAAATGTGATGCCTGAGCTTGACTATCTTTTTATAATAATAATTTCTTAAATTATAATTATATTCATTATTTAAAGGTGCAAAACGCAAGTCTCTGAGTTTTTGCAGAACTACACCCCCTCTGGCGACAAGCGAAACTGCAACCAGAGTTGTGCACGCTCATGGACCACACACAAAATTTTTCTTTTCTTTACTTAACGTGGAGTTTGCGTTGGGGTTTGGAATGGACTACAAGCCGGTCTCTTTGAATCCATCTTCTACCTTTGACGCATGAGTTGTCTTCGCTGATGCGGAGAATGGCGGCTCATACACAAACCTGCGAGACATAGCCTGGTGAGCGTGAACGCGCATGACGTCACGCCCAGTCTCAAATTCGAGCCCGAATCCCTCTTATATATTTTACTGTACAGGATTATAGAGGCAATCTCAGTTAGCAGAGAAGGGCTCATTCAGCCCATCAGGCAGTTCTTTAAGCATGTATAGGATAGAAAAACAGGTATTTCCACTGTGTACTGTACCTAGTACCTGGTACTTTTTTAGTCATTTACCATTTTTACCATGTGTAAACACTGCAGATCACTGATTGGTCAGAGATAATCGTCACTACCAGCATCATTGGATTTGTCACGAGACACCAAACCCGTCTTGTTATAAATGACCGTCACACTCAACTTGAAAAAAGAAATGGCTGTATCGTGGTCAGTTGATGAGTTGGCGGCGCATAACGATTAGTCTATAATCCCACCGACTTTGAAGCAGCGAAAACAGCAGTGGGAAAGCAATCCGAGCCAAAGTAAAGCGAGCCGAGCTGAGTCATTCCAAAAAAGTGTCAATGGGGAGCAGAAACTGTTTTGATATCTTCTTTTGTGTTCATCAGAGGAAATAAATTCATACAGGTTTGGACGAAATTGAGGGTGAGCAAGTGATGACAGAATTTTCATTTTTGGGGGAACTATCCCTTTAAAATAACTGAACTGTCCTACCTATTCAGAGCCCATTTCTGGTTGAGTGCCCCCTCCCTCTTCCCGGCCCAGCCCAGCCCAATGCCCCCATGGTCCCACTCTGCTCTCTGCTCAAAGGCCTAATTAGTGGCTGAATATGCAAATGAGCACAGCTGCCAAAGTGTGGCACTTTTTTCCTGAAATGCATCAGGAGTTCAAATGGTGCTTAGGTTCAGTGGTGAAACAGCACAAAATAATCTTGTTCATTCACAGTGAAAATCTGTTATTGGGAAAACTTAAAAATTCTACACAACCTGATATATTTAAATTTTAGGTTCTCTCAACTATACTCTTAAAAGTTGTCCTTGGTAACACTATTTTATTTTGTCAGTTTGTATTTGTTCATTCACTATATGCAAAATTTTTGTGTGTGTGTGTGTGTATATATATTATATATATATATATAGAGAGAGAGAGAGAGAGAGAGATTTATATAGATATATTGACACAAACCTCAAGAACAAATCTAAAAAGATCACATGTAAAAAGATGAGCTCATCACAACACAAACTAAAATAATGACAAAACAACAGCTAAAATTAAATGAATGTCAGCAAACATTAATATAATAATAATTTAACAGTAAACATAATTTATTCATGCTACAATGCAAGCTGGGAACTCACAAACTAACTTATAATCGACATGAAATGGAAGTTGCGATAGACTTTTCTTCCTTATAATTACATCCGAGTTAAACGGCTTCCCGTACAAGGAAAAAATGTTGGGCGGGACTTGATTTTGTCCATCGGAAATTGATTGAAATTGGAAATTGGATGGTTGTGGTTTGCTATTAGTGGATCTCATGTGAGTGACAGGTTACCCCGCCCTCGCGCCAGTAAACGCATCATCAGAGAAGAGATGTCATTGCAAGAGGGAGGGGAAGTTATTTTGATTAAAGATTATGAGGGCACATGAATTAAAAGAAAATTATGCGCACAGATAAATCATTTATAATAAATTCGGCAATATTCCATAAAAAAAAACAAAAAACAAGAATTGCCAATTTTGATTTCATGGAGACTTAAACATTTCAGCAGTAATGTTACATTTGAAAATATTTGTTCAGACAAGCCTGTTTGACTAGTTGGGACAACATTTGGGGGAACATGGAGTTTCACATAATTCACAGTTCTTAGTATTCAGGACTAAAAAGGTCCAATAAACTGTCATTGCTTTTTTCAGTTGCTTTGCTTCACTGTACAAATAAATATGGTAACATATTGATCCCTGAATCACTGTAAACTCGGTCTTGAAACTCTTCACGGCTGATTGTCGATTATGCTTGATTAAAGGATGGAGTGAACATTAAGAATCAATACCGCGGACAGCTCAGTCAATCAGACTACACAGTCAATTAACCAGCGCTGAACATCAGCGCCGGGGAGCTGATCTCGGATCAGTTCATCCATGCGTTCAGCTGAGGTGGGCCACAGAGGAGAGAAAGACCCAAGCCTCTTGTCTCCTTTTTCAAATTTCTTTGGCTGGATAATAAAGGTTAATAACAGTCCTTTCAGTGTCATATTTGACATGACCAGTTATTGCAGTAATTACAATCATTACCGCCGAAGGATGTCGTCCTATCCCTCTTAAACATAGAGTGCTCCAGAAAATCAATTATTCAATCAAAGGACAGCCCTCCTTCACTCTATTCAGTTGTGGCTGAAAGGAGTCGGTTCACTTGATTTCAGGTCCAGAGAGAATAAGCAGAGACCTTTAATTTCAGACGTTCAATGGAATGTTAACTTTCTTCACACGATCAGTGAACAGGAAGTTCTGTGGGATTCAGCGGGTTCTTTTTTTTTGTTTTAAATGTGAGTGGTAGAGGGATGTCAGACAAGTTACACTTTCTTGCACACATTCTCTCCCTCTCTGTCCTCTAAAGCATGCTGGGATTGTCAGGATGTAATTTAAGTGCATAGGCACAAAGGCCAAATGCCAAACAGACAATGAGGACGCGTTCAGCTTTAAATGTAGCCGCTCTCGGTTCGTTTGGGGTGTGTAATTAGGATCAGTGTTACAGAAAAGAGTCAAAAAATCACAATGTGCTTTAGACACAGGAAGAACGATCAGGGCAAGAGAAAGAATCTGAACGCGCCGCGGGCCGCAAGGCTAGAGTCACAGATAATATACCGTCAAGCATAGTTTAAAGTGGTTGTGTTAAAAGCTGGTCCACAAAAGGTTCGAGACTTGATGTCCTGCAGATTTGAATATAGTTGAAAAAACGAAATAATTACACAAGAAGCATTCATGGAAACAGCATATCTTCATGATCTCACAGCTCTTGTTTAGGTACTCATTTACACTATATTGCCAAAAGTTTCGGGACACCTGCCCTTACATGCACATGAACTTTAATGGCATCCCATTCTTAATCTGTAGGGTTTAATATGGAGTTGGCTCACCCTTTGCAGCTATAACAACTTTAACTCTTCTGGGAAGGCTTTCCACAAGGTTTAGGAGTGTGTTTATGGGGATTTTTGACCATTCTTCTAGAAGCGTACTGAAGGTCAGGCACTGATGTTGGACGAGAAGGCCTGGCTCGCAGTTCATCCCAAAGGTGCTCTATCGGGTTGAGGTCAGGACTCTCTGCAGGACAGTCAAGATCCTCCACACCAAACTCGCTCATCCATGTCTTTATAGACATTGCTTGTTAGAAAAGAAAGGGCCATCCCCAAACTGTTCCCACAAAGTTGGGAACATGAAATTGTCCAAAATATCTTGGTATGCTGAAACATTAAGAGTTCCTTTCACTGGAACTAAGGGGCCAAGCCCAACCCCAGAAGAACAACCCCACACCATAATCCCCCCTCCACCAAACTTTACACTTGACACAATGCAGTCAGGCAATTACCACTCTCCTGGCAACTGCCAAACCCAGACTCGTCCATCAGATTGCCAGACAGAGAAGCGTGATTGGTCACTCCAGAGAACACGTCTCCACTTCTCTCGAGTCCAGTGGCGGCGTACACCACTGCATCTGACGGCTTTGCATTGCACTTGGTGATGTAAGGCTTGGATGCGGCTGCTCGCCCATGGAAACCAATTCCATGAAGCTCTCTACACACTGTTCTTGAGCTAATCCAGAGACTATTTATATAGAGACATGCCACTTCCTCAATCCTTAATACAACTATATAGGGAAAACCCGTAACACCAAAGATGGCGGTTGTATGCACATGTCCCGCCCCTCTCCCTGGAAAGCCAATCGTCTGCTTTTTAACTGTCAAGCCGGGAAACATTTAAGCCTGTCGTCTGGTTCCACTGACGCATGCGCACAGTTGATGTCTGCGACAGCGGAAAATATGTTACTGTTTGAAAAGGCGGCAGATTTGATATGCAGTGTATGTGTGAGTTGTGTAAATATCAGACATCCCAAGTCTCCCGCAGATTGATAGCGGCTCCCTGATCCCGCAAATTAGTTTAAATCTCCCGGAATCTAGAGCGAGCGAGCAAGAGCACGCACATACTGTGCTTCAAACTGTGTAGCGCGCGCACAACAGAGAGGGAGAGAACCCTTGCGCATGCGTAGTAAAAGTATAACCTGTGGGGAAAAAGGCGTTTTAAACCTTATTTTGGGGCAAAGTCATCAAACTTTTTCAGCGATTTTTATCATATTTTACTGCTGTTTCTATACATGCAGTTTTTATGTCCCGGTAACCAGTGAAATTGCAGTTCTGACTCTCTCCCCATTCATTTAGATAGGAGCACTGGTCTTCTTAGTCCGAAATAGCTGCCCGGAGGCGTTGCCAAGATGGCGGCCGAGTGGCACGACTTGCCTAAAAGGACTTTGGCTAATCTGAAGGCCACTCGAAGTTTGGAGGTCTGCAGCTGTTGACTCTGCAGAAAATTGACGACTTCTGCTCACTGTGCTCCTCAGCATGCACTGACCCCGCGCTGTGATTTTAAGTGGCCTACCACTTCGGGCTGTTGTTCCCAATTGCTTCCACTTTGTTATAATACCACTAACAGTTAACTGTGGAATATTTAGTAGTGAGGAAATTTCACAAATGGACTTATTACACAGGTGACAACTTATCACGGTATCATGGTTGAATTCACTGAGCGACCCATTCTTTCACAAATGTTTGTAGAAGCAGTCTGCATGCCTAGGTGCTAAACTTTCTACAACTGTGGCCATGGAAGTGATTGTAACTCCTAAATTCAATGATTTGGAGGGGTGTCCCAATACTTTTGACAATATAGTGTATATTAGACATTAAGAAGCAAACACACTTTATCATCTAACATGAACATTTTCAATTGTACTTGAGGAAGCATGAAACAACAAGTGCAATTGTAGAAAATGGCAACTGCAACAGTTTCTTTAATCACAAACAAGTTAAGAGCGATGACAAGTATTCAGCACATGCAAAGTGCTCTCTCATACTGTGAAAAAGAAGTGTGATTATTTCACTTCATGATACATATTCACAAAAAATGGGCTGTGAGGTGTTTGTAAAAAAGTAATCTGTGCGTTATAAAAGCAATATTTAAAAGTCACTCATGGTATCCCCTATATTTCATTTACCACATTGAAGTAAACTGAAATAAGAAGTAGATTCTATATATAAAATTGTAAAGTTCTTAAATGCACAGCGTCCTGCTCCTGCTGCAACTGCTGGGCGTCTCTCTGTTCCTGTCCGCTCAGAGCTTTCTTCCGTTTAATTAGATTTGTAAAAACAATTTTTGGAGAGCTTTATTCTGTAAAAGCTCTCAGGGGTTAAAATCAGCTGAGCACTTCTTTTCAGATTCTTTTCAGCGGCGGAGCATAAATTATTTAAAATTGTGCGACCTTTTATCTCACCCCCTTTGAAGGCAGCAAATTAAAAATGTAAATGGCCTCCCTAATTAATATGCAAATGCATTCATTCCCAGTTAACAATTAGCAATTAAACCTGCACTGTCTAGAAAGAGCACTGACAAAATTAGCAACTTATTTTTGCATTTGAAAAATAGCGACGGGACACAAATGTTTTGTTGAACAAAGTGACTTTTTGAAATGTTTTGGATCAGCTGGCCTCACAAATCCTTCATTTTTTTTATCGGATGGTCACATTCAAATAATTTGACCTTCTGTTAAGAGGTTTCTCTTGTCCTTTTAAGAACAATTGATTTTTTTCCCCTCTATAACATTTGCTTAGAGATTTCAATAGCCAATAGAAAAGTCAGAAATCTCAGGGTTGATGATTTGCAAATGCTAAGGTATGCTGCCTCTTAAGGCTTACAGAATAATGATGGTCACTAGTCAGACTATATAGAAGAGAAGCTTCTTCATCACTTGACAGTGGGCCCCATATACACTGATAATGACATTTACAGCTCTTAACATTGAAACATTGAAACATTAAGTGTTTAAATGTAAAGACTTGCAGTGTAATTATGCCAAGCCCTTTAGGACTGAGGCATTTCCAACTGATTGCTAAAACACTTCAAATACATATGCATATTATGTTTTGTTGTACTCTTCCATTCAAATCTGTTACATTTTTCACATTTCATTAATTTGCTTTGTTAATATAATTTGTATTATAATACCTGCCCTTCCAAGTTCTGAAGTATTACGTTTTTAGCGGCCTGTTTGATTGTGTGGCTTACTGTTCAGAGCTCTTGAAATAATATTGGAAATAATATTGGAAAAAAACACATTACTATGTAATTACACATGTCCCCATCACTACTGGGGCGTTAGGGCCCACACAGACCACTCTCACTAACAACCTGTTTCTCCCATCCATGTACTGACCAGGCTCAACCTTGCTTAGCTTCAGTGGGAAACCAGTATTGGGCTACAGGGTGGTATGGCTGATAGCTTTCAATTATACTGTAATGCCTATAATTAATGGCTAAAATTGAGAAAAAATCAACTTCATAGAGACATTAGTTACAGTATTGGTATCAGTGAGACTGGCCTTCTTTCAAAAAAAGATTCCATTACACAAATAAAATATAGGCTACTGTCTTTATGTTGTTTCTACATTTATTTCTGAGATTAAATGTGAAATTATTACAATCTAAAAAATATATTAAACACTTTAATGTTAGGTGCGATTAATCACGATTAATTACAGAAATATGTGCAATTAATTTGTTTTTTTAATATATATATCATTTGACAGCACTAAAAAGACTAGTGTTATCAAATCGATTAATCGTGATTAGTTGCATCTAACAGAAAAGTTTATATTATATTATTATATTAAATATTTTGGGGGATAGTTGCTGACAGTGTAACAATAACCATCATATTTAAACAGCGCACACAACACCTCTGCACTAACTCCCGGTTTCTCTCAACATGGAGAGCTGTCAGTCAATAAATGGGAAAACAAAGTAACTTGCATAACTTTAAAAAAGGAACTCAGATATTTTGTTGTAAATTTAAAAGTAACGCGTTTTAAATTTAAAGTTACTAGTTACTTGATAAAAGTCATCTTGTATTACTTGTAATGCATTAACCTAACACAGCAACTATGATCAAGAAATGATGTTTTATAAACAAAGTTCGGGAGGAGCTCTTTCAAATAATCATTCCAATCAACTTGTCATCAAACAGTTACCATGTATACCCTATCAGCACGAGAGGAAGCATATATATTCACTCTGTCAACTCAACTAATATTCCTTGACAGTTTCAGCATATGGTCCCGCCCATTTGTTACAATGTCAGAGATTGAACTCTTCCCGTCCGACGACGACTCCTTTGCCGCCCAGGCTCCATCACAGCATCCCAACGCTGCAACGAGCTCCCATGCTAAACAGGACACCGCATCTGAACCTCCAGCATCACCGCGCGGCCGCCGGCCTAGCCGAGCCGCTTCCCGTACCCCGAGGCACAGTGACTTGCCCTCACCTCCACCATCAAGACCTCCACCACCATCTCCAGCTTCCTCCTACATCTCAGCACAACCCACTATTCCTGCAATTGAGAAATGGACAGTGCTGGGGTTGAGAGAAGCGCTAATCAGCGCTGATGTTAATTTTTCTAGGAGAATGAACAAAGTCCACCCCACAATCACAGATCTATCAGTGCTGGACAACAAAACCATCTCTTACTTCATAAAGCAAAGTAAGACAGATCAAATGAAAAAAGGCCATTTCATATACATCTTCAATCTCCCATCACCAATCCAACCGTACCAATCTCTCTTAGCATACTTACATTTCACTCGCAGACCATGTCCCCTTTCGACCCACTCTTCACTGACGACTCCAATCGCCCCGTCACACGATTCTGGTTCCAAAAACACCTCAAGTCCATTTTGCTCCAGTCAGGCATCCCAGCAGACCACTTTTCCAGCCGTTCATTCTGTATAGGCGCACCAACCACAGCTGCCCAAAAAGGCCTCTCCCAGCAGCAGATTCAAGAAGTTGGTCGCTGGTCATCAGAGGCCTTTAATAGTTACATCCGTTCAAACCGCTTCCATACCAAAGAAGCTCAACAAACCCTCATCAGCTAAAATTCTCCAGTATAAACTTTCTCATACACCCAACCTTACCACAAATTTACCACTTACCACCACTCCTGCAGGAGCCCTGTCCCCCATCCTATCTCACTCATAGGAGAGGCAGCATCTCTCCACTCCTGCAGGAGCCCTGTCCCCCATCCTATCTCACTCCACTGCCACAGCAGTGCTATCTCTCCGCTCCTGTAGGAGCTCACCTTTTTCTATTCCAACCCGCAACCTTCCAACCTTTCTTTCAGAAAGAAAGTTTGGCCCACTGCCGCAGCAGTGTCATCTCTTCCACTCCCGCAGTAGTTCCATTTTCTTCTTCCAACTCGCTCCATTCCCGTGGTACCATTATTTCTGCCGCTCCAGCAAGTGCCCAATTCTCCTTTCAACTCACCAGAGGATACCTGGAAAGCAAGTCGAAAGCAAGTTTGTCCATGGTCGCAGTAGTGTCATCTACTCCGCTCCCGCAGGAGCCCCGTTACTCCATCCAAACTTGCTCCACTGCTGCAGCAGTGTCATCTCCTCCACTTCCACAGTAGACCATCCCCAGCCTACCACCTGAGAGGCACACCTATCCGACCTCAAGACAACCAACTCCCGTCCTATGTTAGAAGAAGCCTTCCAGCGACTAACCCCTTCCCACGGCCGATATTTTAAGCTTTACTCTCCGCAAGTTTTGGGGGGGGTCATCAACATCATTCTGGCAGCTGTCCCGCATTTTATTTGCAGCTTTTGGGGGGAGTACTCTGGGTTCGGGCCGAATACCTAGCCCGGAGCCCTCTCCTCGGACAGCACACCAAATACTAATTTATTCTATCTGACTTATTTGTAAGTGTGAACTCGTGAAATTATGTTTTATAAACAAAGTTCGGGAGGAGCACGTTCAAATAATCATTCCAATCAACTTGTCATCAAACAATTACAATGTCTACCCTATCAGCACGAGAGGAAGCACACTCCTTGACAGTTTCCGCATCCCTCCACCACCCCGACTCCTCACTCTTGGCTTATTCTTTCACAGCCAGGAATACGCGGGGAGTACTCTGGGTTCGGGCCGAATACCCAGCCCGGAGCCCTCTCCTCGGACAGCATGCCAAATACGCATTTATTCTATCTGACTTATTTGTAAGTGTGAGCTCGTGAATAGTAGTATATAAAAAGATTTTCACACACCACACCATCTCATCTAATGTACTCTTTAAAATGCACTCAGTGGCAGTACGTCTGTTCCGTGCCACAGCAGTTCTGTATTCTAGACACACATCTTTCTCACACATTTTCAATCAGGTTCAAAGGCTCTTGTTCCATGATGAAGGAAAATCGAGTAAAAATTGAGTGAGGACATCATTTCGTCTAAGGACCACCTGTGACTCCAGGTATGAGCTGAGTGTGTTTTATGTCTCAGGGGAGCTGTGGAAGAGAAGAGCCTGTTCTGGTCGTAATTAACACAAGCCTGTTGATTCTTGGATAATGAAACAGAATTCATTAACACTCCGTTAATTGCCATCTAGCTCTTACAAAGTTTTCACTCAGTTTCAAGGAAGGAATGAAGAGGTGACAATGAGCAGCTCGTCCTTTTACAGGAAGCCGCGCGACTCTCTAAATTCAGTACTTCAAGTCTCACTTTGACAGCAAAGGTTTATGTCCTGTCCTATAACCCTTACTGCTTCAAAGTGAGAGCCCCTTCAAACGTCATGCTTAATAAGGCCTTTGAATCTGTCTTTTATAGCCAGTACTCTTAAAAAAATATTGGGAAAATGATCTCAAAACCTTTATGTAAAGAAGATACACTTCTAAACTGATCCTTTCTTGATAAAGTCATAGTGTCTCCCAAAAGGGAAATCCATTTTATTATTGATATTAGTTTATGATTATATATAAAATATCACATTTTAATGACATTTTTCCATGTACTGTAAAAAAAAAAAAAAAAAAAACTGTTTTCCAGTAAAGTCATGAACTATTATTATATCTCTATTACTTAAATATAAAACAAAAGGTTACACTTTATTTTAAGGTGTCCTTGACACAGTATAATTATACATTTAAAGTACTGAGTAATATTAATTAACTATATGTACTTTTAGGGTTAAGATTAGGGTTTATTTAGGGTTAGTTGCATGTAATTATGCATTATTTATAGTTATTTATATAGTAACTACATGTAACGTGTAATAAGAACACTAAAATAAAGTGTTACCAAACAAATAATAATATAACACTGTTTCTTTGCATGTTTCAAACATGTACAATTTACTATGGTGCAGGTTTAACTTCAAAATATGTTTGTCTCATTAAGTAATTTTGCTTAAGGTAAGGTTACATATATTTACTGGAAAACAAGACTGCAAATTATCAATTTCTCAACCAGTATTTCTAAAACCAGTGTATGGATTAGCTGGGAAAAAGAAAACCACATCTTAAAAATCATCAAATCAAATTTTGGAGCACCTAAAGGGACATGTTTATGGAAGGTTATTAATGGTCAATGCTTTTCGCTTGCAAAGGGAACACAAAAATTCGCAGAACATTTGTGAGAGAACGCAAAAGCACTGAAATATATATTTTTTTATTCCCATCTCATATTTTTTTCCTTCACCATGACCCTTTAGAGGCTCCGTATAGTAAATAAACTTTTCATGTTTATTGTAAATCTATTTGTAGTCACATTTACATATTTTGTAGTAAGACACAACAACAATAATCATTGTATTAAGTATAAGCATAAGCTACCATTTAGAATAAATCAGCCTGTTGGGTTATATAAAAATTGGTGTTGAATTTGTATACATTTGTACAATCTTATTAATACTTTTTTGTATGACCTGCTTATAACCCACTGAGGGTTAGTTTAAGTGTTGACATTAGGGGTGCAAATTCATGATTACTTTTTTACAAATCATATGCTACATTTTCTTATGAATGTATGAATTCTTATGAAAATGCAACTTTTACTAGTTCTGTTTTTAAAAAATTATCATCTTACTGACCCCAAACTTTTGAATGTAACCAATTTTTCGAAGAGTATAGCATTTCAAAGTTTAAACAAAGCAAAGAGTAACAAGCAAACCTGTATGGTCAAAGTGGGAACATAAAATGACAAATTATGTTGTAATTTTTTTCCCTATACTAGACAGTCAGCAATAAAACATCAGTCTTTTACTGCTTGGGTATACATTCCCATATGGCAGTGCTATTGGCTTGATTTAATCTTATGGACCAACCTGTTCTTGTGAGTAAAAGTAGCTATTTTATTAGATTTGTGTGAACATTTTAATGTTATTTGTATGAAAAGATTTTTAGAAAAAAATGAAGCTCCACCCCTATCAATGGAGCATAAGCATTGTACAAATTTAGATAAATTAGCCACCAATTCACCAAATCAAAAAACAGTTACGAATTGCCACGAGATTGTGTTGTCTGGACACACAATAATGATAATTCTCAGCAGAGCAGTGCGATATACTGGAGTACAGTACATATGCATATGAAACAGCCTTTTCTTTTCTCTGGTTTGCTGTGTTCTGAGCACTTCTAAGGTCTGTCAAGCAGCACATCAAAACAAACCTGCATCTCATAGTCTCCGGGGAATTCCACGACACCTCTTCCCAGTCCAAGGTGCGGAGAGACAGGGTTTTGTTTTTCATCTACTCTAATGTTCACTCTTCCGATCCGTTCTGAGACAACCGCTCCTGCAACAATGGGTTTGTTAGCTCATGCAGTCAATCAAAACACGAGGAGAGGTATCAGTCCTCGCTTTTACCTTTGAAAGGCATCATTGCGGAGATGAAAAGCCCTGCTGATGGTGGAATCAAAGCTGCTGGTCCACCCACAGGCGGGGAGTCAAGAAGATACAATTTTTGTGAGATTCTGGATAACTTTTGACCAACTGTCATTTGCCCCCGGGAAGTAAAACGCCCACATTGACCTTGGAAAGGAGTGACAACTAAGACAACTTCATAACTTCCTGTTGTACCCTCAAAGATGAGTTGATTGTAACCTTATGAAACGTAATAAAAGAAAACCCAAGGCCGTTCACTCACCTATGAATTTCCACAATTAAGCCTTTGTTTACAGCAAAAAGTAATATTAGAAGCTGCGAATTTTCCGCAATTACTCATAATTCCAACAATTCGAGAGAGTAGCTTCCTCATTTGCCTGCCTAATTCTGCCTTTTAATTTCTTGCATACATTTGCACATTAATTTTGCCCATTGTCTGCTGTGAGAGCTTGTTTATTTTAAAAAGAGATTTCCTGTGTGATGTTTTTCACAGGAGTGGAGCGCGGTTGGGTGGCTTTCCAACTGCGCGTGCTGATCATTTGTTTTGTCCTCATTTACAACCCACTGCTTTAACACATTCACGGCCACATCAGAGAGAGAGAGAGAGAAAGAGAGAGAGAGAGAGAGAAATCTACTCTGAGGAAAATGATAATTTCTGTGATCACTTCAGTTCAGAGTAGTTAGTGAGTCATTTTGTCAGTTCTACAGTCAATCAAATTGGTAAGATATTTGGTTCATTAAAGGTGTTTTTTATGTAAAAATAGTTTTTGCCCATTCCAGTTCGAAATCCAGAATAAGTAACCATCTGTAGGTTGATTCTCTCTAAACTGTGGCTGTGTGCTCTGTTTATTTGACCATCCCACACTCTTAGACTGTGTTCACACTTGGCTTGTTTGGTTTGATTAAAACAAACCCTGGTGCGAATGCTCTGTTAGTGCGGTTTATTTGAATACGTGTGAACACCATCTGAACCCTAATGTGCACCGAACAAGCGGGCCGAGACAAACTTTGCTTCCAAACGAACTCTGGTGTGGTTCCAATGAAATATGAACACAACACAGACTAAAAGACATGTAAACAAACCAAAAACGGGAAAATGAGACCCTAAAAAGGACAAAATGCTCACACATACCAGTTTTTTCTTGTCATAGTCATGATGTTGCCCATTACAGTTCGGTACAGCCATCAGAACCTCGTCTCCTCGCAGCAGATCTTGGTTTGTGCGACGAAGGGATTCCTGCCGCTGTTTTGACCCCTTTACACATTTTATAAGCTCTTCACAAGTTCTCAGCTGGTCAAAATACCATCATATGCTATGCCCATGCTGCAAGCATATTTATGCATTATTTTGGATGTTCAGTAAGTTCCGTCTTGAAATATAGGCTACGTCATAAAAAGCAGAACAATCAGGTTGTGAACGTATCCCTATACCTTTAGGTTCGGTGTTAAAAATGCCCATCTGAACACTAAGCAGACCAGGGCTAGATGTTTTTAGTTCGTTTTTGGTCCGGACTAAAAGAACGAAACTACAAGTGTGAAAACACCATTAAAAATAAAGGTTTCAAAAGGGGATTTTCACAGCAATGCCATACAACATCAACATTAGCTGGTTCAGGGGTGTTTAATTTGGTTTAATTTAATTGAGGTTTCAATTGGTCAATCCTGCTCGTGGACAGTCCTGCAAAGTATAGCTCCAACCCTAATTAAAAACACTCCTGAACCAGCTAATCAGGGTCTTACCAGGCATACTAGAAACCTCCAGGCACGTGTGTTGAGGCAAGTTGTTGCTAAACTCTTCAGGACAGTGGCCCTCCAGGAGCAGGTTTGGACACCTCTACCAAGAACAATTCTTGGTTCCCCAAATATCCTTTCAGTGAACAATTCTTAAATGATTTTTTTAATAATCTAATAATCTAAAGCAGGGGCGTAGCCGTCATTTCAAAAGTGAGGGGGACAGAACGTCAAGTGTAACATCAGTTTTTTTTTTTTTTCATACTTTTGTTGACAGGTTTTTGCTTAATTGGCTTAATATGTTATTTATTTTTAAAGCAATAAAACAGAAAGAAAGAAATGCAGATGTTCAGTACTTTGTTTTGCACATGCAGGGTTTTTTCTGACTTAAAACGAGGTGGAGGTGGTAAAACCCTGATCATGTTTTTTAATAAGATAATAAAAAATGCATTTTTCGTATAACATTATAGCCTGCCCTACTGTGTTACCCACAGTATTTTTCTATGTGGATCTCGGTAGTTCTAGGGGGGTCCGGGGGCATGCCCCCCCGGAAGAAAATTTTGTACATTTTAAAGATAAATTCATTAATCTGGTGCACTTTGAGTCCCCCAAATACACTGTTAAAAATAAATAATCCACCCGCCAACCATAGATATTTTCTGATTTAGATATCTGATCATCGCATTACAATTATTCAAATTATCAGTGTTAAGCATGATAATATGGTTAAATATCACACTGAAGCTGATTTAAAAATAACATTCACTTAAAATAAAAGTTCTTCTTTTGGCAAAATTATATTCCTCAATAGCCTAAACAGTCTTACTAAATTAAAACTTTCCAATTGAAAACCTTCAAACTTCAAGCTTTTAAAACTACTTCAAACTTTCTAGTTAGGTATTTTCAAGAGAACTTAAAGTTTGTCTATAAACTTTTTTATCTAGGCTAATTGTGTTACCGAATTATGGTAAACATCACGTACACATGTTCCAACGCTGCCTGATTCAAGCAGATCGTGACGGTTGATGCATGAAAATACACATTCAGCATTAACAATCTCCATGTTTATTCTAATTTGAAGGGCTTTGATAACATATCTGTGAAAATAAAAGACATTACGAGTAAAACAAGATTGAAAATAAGTGCACGTTTCGTTTGTGCGGGTAGTGAATATTTTTAATTTAGCCTACAACAAAACTTGTTAATTATTCAACAAGAGAAATAGGCAGAGTTATTCATCACTGTGCAACACAATTCGGATACATGACAACTTACTTACAGTGCTTGACTTTTTCGCGAAAAAGGAGTGAAGAGAGTTTTTTTTGCCGTTTTGAAATCATTGCGACCTCTTTGAAACTGATAGATTCGGCGCGGGTGCGAGCATGGGCGTGTCGTGATGCGTGACTGATTACCATGGAAACGTGAAAGTCACGTAAATAGACTATCCTTGACTCTTTGGATTTTAAATCTCGCGAAAACCTCAGTTTGTCGTAGACACACTTGCCCTATGAAAAAGTGCGGGGGACGAATTTACATTTTATAAAAAGTGGGGGGGACGAATTTACATTTTATAAAAAGTGGGGGGGACACGTCCCCCGCGTCCCCCCCCGTAATCTACGCCCATGATCTAAAGAACCTTTTCCACTATATATAACCTTTTTGTGCAATGGAAAGGTTCCATGCATGGATGTCAAAGATTCTTGTTTGTAAAGCCCTATTCGGACGGGACTAGTTTAACATGGAGAGGTGGGGTAAAGTAATTATTACCAGAGCTTCTCAGTGATTTTAGTCCCGTCTGAATGTGCCATCTCAGTTATCATTGAGGACAATGTCTGTAAAGATTACGGTGACTTTTACCTTCTGTAAAAAGGTCCGGAAAAATTACCTTAGGTAATACTAATCCCATGCGAATAGACCCGCTGTAAATATGTACGTAAATATGTATGGAGTATGGAGGTGCTTGAAAAAGCATTCAGTTTTCTTCTAGGCGGTGGGACAAGTCTGTGGCACAACTCAAGTGTTTTCCACACCATTCAGATCAAAAAGAAGGTCGAACGCACTTTTTAGAGGCTCGAAACTTAGATAAGTGCCTATTACCAACATAATCCAATCTGAATTTAATTAGTGCATCGTTTGACCGGACCTAACTGTTTTATATATATAAATATAGGTTATATGTGTTTGCGCACATGATATCAGATGATGGAGGTGCATAAAGCGAGTTACCCCTCCCACTGACGTCCTGTGGTAAAGTTACATTACTCCATCTACCCTTGTAAAGCTAATCCCGTCTGAATAGGGCTTAAAAGTGCAATAGGTCAGGGTTTGGTTGGTTAACCAGCTCTGATATGCCGTTCATTTTTGCCCCCATTCCAGGGGGAAAAAACATGTCTCTTCTTTGAGAGCCATTCATTAATTTTCTAAGAAACATCTAATGCACAATTATTTCATTAAAATGCACATTTTACCAATGACTGTCAATTTTTCCCGATTATTTTGCCAATCATTTTGCCGATTATATTGCCAATTATTTTCTTATTTGCCTGTCCTCCTTTCTTACCATCCTGTCCGAGCAGAAGTCTGTTCATCTAAAATCATACCTCCGGTGACTGTGGCTGGGATGTGTGTTCGCTCTCTATCAGATTTGCATAAATAACCTCCCAGCATGCCTGCACCACTGCCCAGGTGCAAGGACATTTGCATATAGAACTGCGATAGGGCTCCCTAGAGTCCCCTTAGCAGCCGCTGAGCGAATAGGGGGTCGGTGGCGGCACAAATGAATTTGAAATTAAAATCCCACACGTGTGTCCTCTGTGAAGTCATAGATGTGTTGACCATGGAGACCTACACAAGGAAACCTCTGTCTAATGAGGAAGTGATTGATTCCTACAAGGATTAGTTAATTGATAAATTCATTTATTTTGGACAGACATTTTTACTGCAGACAGATGTCTTAATGACTGAAAAGACACTTTAAATAAAAAAGATAATGACTCAACCAAACACTTAATTCAACCAAAACCAAATTAAGACAGTCATGTCCACTTCTATTAATGTTTTCTTTCAAGCTTACATTAATCTATTTACTGCACATAATCAGAATATTCAAATGATGTAAGGATATCTAACTTCAATTATATCCCAATAAAAATATCTCTTGCTCAGAATTCAAAACATTTAGGTTATACCAAACTCAGAAAAAAAGCAACTCATTCTATACTCAACTCAGACTACATTATAACCACTTTATTTAACCCCAACTCAGATAAAAAACATCTAATTATTTCACCAACTGTTTATACAAACAACCCAGATTATAACCAGCTCAGATTATATCCAGCTCATCTATAGTGTCACGTTTGGTTGGGTTTTGGTTCAAGTTTGTTTTCATGTCTTTTATTTCTTAGTTTGCCTTGGCCATGTTTCATGTTCCTGTCATGTGCTTCCCCTGTTTATGTGTCTTGTTCTAATTGGTTCTCTTATCTATGTGTCATATTCTCATTGGTTCATTGTTTGATTATGCACAGGTGTTCCTTGTTAGTCATTAGTCTCTCTGTATAAATTGCCCTCGTGTTTATTGTTCTCTTGTCTAGTATTGTCTTTGTAACCTGCTGTTAGTGAGTTGGTCAAGTCCCCGGTAAAGTCCAGGTCTGTGCTTATTTTGTATTTTGTTCATGTTTGTATTTAAATAAAACTGCACTATACCTGCAACTCGCCTTTAGTGGATTTACGTTACACATTTCATTCTAAAACCAGCTCAATCAATAACCAACTTATTTTCTAACCAGTTTATTCTATATCTAACCCAGATCATAAACAGATAATTCCATAAGGAACTCATTTTATAACCAGCTCATTCTATAACTAACTCAGGTTATAAGCAGCTCATTATGAAACCAAATGAGATATTAACCAGCTAAAACCAAATTCATATTTGACCATATAATTCTATACCCAAATCATATTATAACCAGTCCTTTCTACACCAGCTCATATTATGACAAACCCATATTATTACCAGCTCATTCTATATCCAACCAAGATTATAACCATAATTCCATACTCAACTCATTCAATAGCCAACTCATATTACAACCAGTCCATTCTTTAACCAATCCAGATAAGTGTATTCTAAAACCAGCTCAATCAACAACCAACCTATATTATAACCAGCTCGTTCTATTTCCAACCCAGATTGTAACCCAATAATTCTGTACTCATCATTTTATAACCAGTTCATTCTAAAATCAACTCTGGTTAAATAACCAAACCAAATACCAGCTAATTATATACCAAACTCATATTATAATCAGCCTGTTTGTTAAAAATCCAGATTATAACCAGCTCATTCTATTTTCAACTCAGATCGTAATCCAATAATTCTATACTCATATCATTTCATAACCAGCTCATTCTAAAGCCAACTCCGATTATATAACCAAACCGAATGCCAGTCTATACCATAAGAAGTCTATACCAAACTCATATTACAACCAGTTTATTCTATAACCAACTCAGATTATAACCAGATTATAATTATACATTTATTATATAACCAAACCAAATACCAGTCTATACCATAAGAAGTCTATACCAAACTCATATTTACAACCAGTTTATTCTAAAACCAACCCAGATTATAACCAGTTCATTATATTCATATTACAAGAACATTCTGCATCAAATTCAGATTAGCTCATTCTGTAATCAACCGATATTAAGAAGACCTTATTGAATTAATATCCCTAAAATCAAAGTTCAGTTCAAGAAAATGCACAGTATATATTCAACAGCACTGACTTTGACGTTCGAATGTCATGAAAGACTCATAATCCTTGATGATAGTGAACGCCTGGCCTCTTAGCCTGCAGCAAATTCATCACAGCCCTGCCCGTCACAGCCATATGACACTCGTTAGAGATGTCAAAAAGACTCAGACGCTAAGTCATTTCACATTTGCAGGCGGTAAGCGAGAGACACGAGTTTAACTAGCTGCCAGGTTGGCAAGCCAAGTCTGTAGAGGATTCCCATTGAAATGTTTACCCTGATTCCCATCTCAGGAAAGGGTGGGGGATCATCTCATAGACGAGCCCATTAACGGATGTATTGTGCCCAGCCACGTTAGCTTTGGAAAGCACTGAAGAGTGGAGCGTGCCAAAAGAAGCAAATAGCACCATGCCAACTGGAGGCCCAACGGACCTACACGCGCATAGAAACCGATAAGAGTCATTAAAAGGCGACTGAAGCATCAGAATGCCTGTAAACAGCGTGGAAAAATTCCATCAAACAAATGTTTCTTCAGCAACAGGTCTTTTATGTTCCAAGGGTTTATGTTTTATTAAAGCTAACAGCTTTGCTTACTTATTTTTGTTTTATGAAGGTCAGATTTAAATTGTCTCAACTTTTTTTTTTTTTTTGCCATGCTTTTTGCCATTTATTTTGGCAACTTTTCAAATGCTTTTAATATTATCTTTTGCCACACCAAGACTTTTAAACTATAAAAATCCTTCATACAAATATTATTACATTTTAAAAACTATATTAATCTAAACATAGTCAAGTAAACCGTTTTGATATTCACAGTGAAACGAATTTTTCAGCATTATTTCCAACACAGCCAACATTTTTGCACATAAAAATATTTTTGCAAAAGATAACATACTTGTTTACCAATGGGACAACAGTATAGAGCATACCTAAGTTGAAATATTAGACATGATGTGTGTGGAAAATAATGGTAAGTGTTGCTTGTAAACAGAACCTTTTTTTATAGTGTGTCATTTCCAATCAAGGTGTAATTTTGTCATATTATGCAAAGTATTATTTAATTGTGCTTATTTAGGATACAGAAAATGTTAGATACGAAATTAGCTTTGGCAAGACAAAGGAGTCAGTCATTGATTGAAAAATGTTTAAAATGTCATATGTATCACATAATGTTATCAAACAAAATACATAATTTGACATATTTTCTCCTGTGATGTATGTACAGTTATAAACACTTGGACATTGTTAGTGGATAAATGAAATAATCTGTTGAGAGTCTGAAAAGTAGGTTTTAAGAGAGTTACACTTTATTTCGATGGTCCACTTTAGAAATTCTACTCACTATAAGTAACTTTGCATTGACATGTCTACTTACTCTATTAACTTGAACTCTAACACCTAGCTACTAACAGTCTACTGATACTCTAGTATTTGAACACCCTGCTATTTTGCAAGTTCTCCCACTTAGAAATCATGGAGGGGTCTGAAATTGTCATCGTAGGTGCATGTCCACTGTGAGAGACATAATCTAAAAAAAAAAATCCAGAAATCACAATGTATGATTTTTTAACTATTTATTTGTAAGATACAGCTGCAAATAAGTATTTGAACTCCTGAGAAAATCAATGTTAATATTTGGTACAGTAGCCTTTGTTTGCAATTACAGAGGTCAAACGTTTCCTGTAGTTTTTCACCAGGTTTGCACACACTGCAGGAGGGATTTTGGCCCACTCCTCCAAACAGATCTTCTCTAGATCAGTCCGCTTTCTGGGCTGTCGCTGAGAAACACATGAGCTCCCTCCAAAGATTCTCTATTGGGTTTAGGTCTGGAGACTGGCTAGGCCACGCCAGAACCTTGATATGCTTCTTACAGAGCCACTCCTTGGTTATCCTGGCTGTGTGCTTCGGGTCATTGGCATGTTGGAAGACCCAGCCTCGACCCATCTTCAATGCTCTAACTGAGGGAAGGAGGTTGTTCCCCAAAATCTCGCAATACATGGCCCCGGTCATCCTCTCCTGAATACAGTGCAGTCGGCCTGTCCCATGTGCAGAAAAACACCCCCAAAGCATGATGCTACCACCCCCATGCTTCACAGTAGGGATGGTGTTCTTGGGATGGTACTCATCATTCTTCTTCCTCCAAACACGGTTAGTGGAATTATGACCAAAAAGTTCTATTTTGGTCTCATCTGACCACATGACTTTCTCCCATGACTCCTCGGGATCATCCAAACTTGGTTATTGGCAAACTTAAGACGGGCCTTGACATGTGCTGGTTTAAGCAGGGGAACCTTCCGTGCCATGCATGATTTCAAACCATAACGTCTTAGTGTATTACCAACAGTAACCTTGGAAACGGTGGTCCCAGCTCTTTTCAGGTCATTGACCAGCTCCTCCTGTGTAGTTCTGGGCTGATTTCTCACCTTTCTTAGGATCATTGAGACCCCACGAGGTGAGATCTTGCATGGAGCCCCAGTCCGAGGGAGATTGACAGTCATGTTTAGCTTCTTCCATTTTCTAATGATTGCTCCAACAGTGGACCTTTTTTCACCAAGCTGCTTGGCAATTTCCCCGTAGCCCTTTCCAGCCTTGTGGAGGTGTACAATTTTGTCTCTAGTGTCTTTGGACAGCTCTTTGGTCTTGGCCATGTTAGTAGTTGGATTCTTACTGATTGTATGGGGTGGACAGAGGTCTTTATGCAGCCAATGACCTCAAACAGAAGCATCTAATTTAGAATAATAAATGGAGGTGGACATTTTAAAGGCAGTGGAGTGGAGGTGGACATTTTAAAGGCAGACTAACAGGTCTTTGAGGGTCAGAATTCTAGCTGATAGACAGGTGTTCAAATACTTATTTGCAGCTGTATCTTACAAATAAATAGTTTAAAAAATCATACATTGTGATTTCTGGATTTTTTTTTTTTAGATTATGTCTCTCACAGTGGACATGCACCTACGATGACAATTTCAGACCCCTCCATGATTTCTAAGTGGGAGAACTTGCAAAATAGCAGGGTGTTCAAATATTTATTTTCTTATAGTTAGTAGAACGTCTAAAGTGGACCATCAAAACCAAGTGTAACCAAGTTTATTTTTGAAAAGTGTGCAAAGAGCCAAAAGTGTCTGTACCCATAAACACAAGACTTACAATTTCTTTTATTTTAAAATCTTTTTTTAAGTTCACTGTGCCAGTATCCATACACTCTTAAAATCAAAAGTTTTTTTGTTGGCATCTGTGGTTTCATGAAGGAACTTTAACATCCATGTCTCACACACACATGGTTCTTTATAGTGAAAAAGGTTCTTTAACTCTTTCCCCGCCATTGACAGAATTTTCCCACTTTCCGTGTTTTCATTGTTGTATGGTAAGGGGGCCCAATTACACATCTTCTGAACGAGTACTAAATCTCCTAAACAGCAATCAAAACTGCCTAATGTTACTGAATGAAATATGGACCCGATAGGACTGTGAAGCTTTGGGCTGTTGAAAGACTCGATCTACTCCATCTTTGTTTTGATCATCGGTTTGAATCTCATCTGGATGTAGTCTTTGACAAAAACATGATTTTTTCAGCTTTTTGCTCAAAATGTTGCTTTTTTTTTATGAAACTTAGAGAAATTCAAGTGTTGATAAAAAAGAATGCATGAAGATAGAATAAAATATTATTTTGTTTAAAAGCAGAGGGTCTGTTCCTTTCTTTTGATATATTGTATCTTCAGATTATTATCATTATTCATACAACAAAATATTCTGGGGGCCATGAAACTTTTGTGAAAATGATCAAAAACGCTGGCGGGGGAAAGAGTGTTCTTCACATTAAGGAACGTTCTTTTAAGAATTGTTCCCTGAAAGGTTCTTCGACGGAACCCAAAATAAGTATTATACGGCCTTGCCGCAAACCTCCCTTTTGGAACCTTTTTTTTTTTTTTAAAGGTACAGGTAAAGAATCACCCAAATAAATGGACTCTTACGGCACACGGCATGATTTGGAGTTGAGATTCTGCCTGGGATTGAGTGGAAAGACTCTTGATTGCTCCTGAGCTGCGGGCTGAGACAGAGGCATTGATATTAACGACATCGGTCTCTGAGCGCAGGCCTCTGGGCTCATGTTATTTGCCTAATATGTTCTGCTCCAAATCTGCATTGTGTGGAGCCATTGAACTGCATAGAAAAGAGAGATCAATATAATACGTTTGGCATGGAGCCAAAATGATCCTGACAATGCCAGAGACGGGCATTCGGATTCAGCCGTGCATATCGCCACATTTTTTTGGGGGGGGGGGATAATTCAGGATGCGTTGCCAGAAAGCAGGAGGTGCGCTGCCTGGGCCTGATGGGTTGGGTGCCACATGGGCTGGCAAATTGGCTTGGCGATCAGACATGGAGCTCCATTCAGGAGCAGAGATGAAAGAGAGCAAGCCGCACTAATTTCCCTAACCCGATGAGCTCGCTGGGGTAGAGACAGTGCTCCGGGACGGGACGCGACGGGACCGTGAACGAGAACTCACCTCTCATTACCAACGAGTGGAACTGCTTTACCTTACCAACATATGGGGCCCTGTTTTGAGGATCTAAGCCCATGGTCTAAAGCGCACGGCATAGTTGCATTTAATGCGTGGCCAAATCCACTTTTGCTAGTTTAGCGATGGGAAAAATGGTCGGCGCTCCAGGCGCATGGTCTAAAAGTCTCTTAATGAGTAATGGGTGTGTTTTGGGCATAACGTGCAATAAACCAATCAGAGTCTCTTCTTTCATTCCCTTTAAAAGCCAGTTGTACTTGCGCCATGGAGGATTCGCTATTTACATGGTGGAATTTGCAAGCGTAAAAACTGAACATTTCTCTAGCGAGGAAACAGATCTGCTCGTGTGCGAGATTTAAGCGCGCAAGAAGACCATCAACGGGACATCCCGGATTCATTCCACCATATCTTTATGTACACAATAATAATCGTTTTCATTGCAATCCTTTTATTTTTTTATATTTGGCTTGTTTGTGTACTGATATTACCCTGAGAGTGTAATAAGCAGAGTGTACACGCGCTGTATCGATGGTGCAGTATTTTTTATGTTATTTAAAGGGCACATTAGTAATATGCGCCTATAGGCGGGTGGAAACGCACTAACAATGCGCCTGAACCTCGCACGCCCATGGGCGCAATGCATTTGCTATTTAAACAACGCGGCGCAGGACGTGAAAATGATAACTGCGTCGGGCTGAAACTAGCAAAAAACACTTGCTTCGCACCTTGCGCCGTATTGGACCGGGTCTATGATAGGGCCCATTAGATTTGATAACTTGCTCATTATGTATAAAAATTTTTTTTGTTATTGATGGTTCATTACATGGAATAACATGACATCTTCAGGTACATTATCCCAGGTATCCACCTACTCAACCACCGTCTTTGCCTCTGGGAGAGCGCTAGCACGCTCCCTTCCTCTGATAGTTCCATGCTAATTGAATTTGTTACTCTAAAATAAAAGACATTCAAATTACAGTTTAACAGCTGACCCTACCGTTTTTTTCCCCCCACGAGACTTTAAAAATGTTGTCGTGGACTGCGCACAAGCGCAGATTAATCCATCAGCAGGGGCCCTGTCAGAGCGAAAGAGTTTCGGGAACGCTGTGTGAATTCTCGTCCCAGCACTCACACACCCACCGGGCTCCCCGCAGCCACTCAGAGCGCCCCGCAGGAGAACCAGATTAAAAATGACAATCACCGTGTGCGTCGCCTCCCTTCGCAGGAAATGCAGGTGTCTTTGTTGAAAGATGCTCACGCTATAAAAGCTTCTAATTATCTGCAGTTATTTTGTCAGTTGCTGGCGTGACACAGCTCTCTTACCATCCTCTCGCAGTCTGAGCCTTGTTTTTCACACATTTAAAAAAATTCTTAACATGGTGGAAGATTGAGGCATTCAATTGTTTTATTAAAGACTTCTTTTACATCAATGCATAAATACAAGTTATTACTTATTATTATATATTATTATCTCACTGTAGGCTATTTAATTCGTTTATACCAGAGGACATTATTTAGCATTGTTGTGCTCTGATTGGTTCAGCAAATCACTTGTCATTTAAGCAATTTTACACAAGCGAGAGTGTTGTTGAACTGAATATCAGCCCAAGGCAGGATTCTGCATGTACAGTAGCAACATACAGTATGTGCTGCAATTCAGAACAACAGCATTCCTGTGCTGAAATAGATTTGAACACGTTAATATTGAGTAACTTAAATCTCAGACAGATTTTAACCAGTTAGTTTGAAGTAGCCTGCACACGTCTGTTCAAAAGTTTGGGTGGAAGGCGACTGAAAAGCAGGTCTTAAACCGCATGAGTGTAGTAGAGACAGCGATATCCCTTTTCTGCTCAAAGCATTCTGTAATCAACAGGTTTTCCAGATCAGTTCTGGGTTTTCCTTGAGTGATCCTATAGAGAGACACAACAAAACGATGCCCCTTCCTCCAGGCAAAATCAGTTTCAGATTCTAGGCTACTAAACAAACCAGCATTCTATTTTGGGATTTATTATTTTGTACTTTTATGAGTTTCTGTGGCTGCCCACCATTAAATTGACAATGAATTATCAGCTACTTCTGGGCACTTCAGTCATCTGTCTTTTATCTCAGCCTCCCTCTAAATGTGCCGTGTTCCTAAAATATACCCTGTTGCACAATTTATTGAACTATTTATTGAAAGTTGTTGTCTTTTTTATGTTGCTGTTTTATTAAAACAGTAAGCCACAAGAAGCGGAGAATACGAGTTTCCTATTTGAAAATTGGACATGAACACCCTCTCAAGTCGTATTTTCCACTGGGGAGTTTGGGAATAAGGACAGAAACATGGATAACGATTGCTGCTGTGATAATAATAAAATTCTTTATTCGTTTTCTCCACAATGGCTAAATCATGCCTTGCTCCAAATATCCTTACCGCATTGTAGGTGAAAAACAAGTAAAAGTATGTCCGAGTTCATAGTTGGCTTATTCAGAAAACAGTAGCACTTTTTATTCATATCACCTTTAAAAACTCATGCCAACATGCTTGAGCTTCCGTTTAGCACAACTAATGTGTGAGTTAATGAATGTTTGTATGTGATTATTACACGGCTCTGTGGAATACTTGATTCTGATTGGTCAATTGTGCCATCCAGCGGTAAGTTATTCCCAGATAACAACCGTTGAAAACTGATAACGCAGGATCATCCGGGTCACTGAAGTCAGCAGTGCTATACGCTTGCTAGGAACAGGTTTTCTTCATGGAAGTTTTACATTTGGTGAGCTAATAAAATATTAAAACTCAGTGAAATCAATATTTTGTGTAGGGTTATATAATTATGTCATCCAGTATTGTGGACTTGCAGCTGCTGCCATTTTGCAAAAAAAAAATTTGTATAACAAACTGGTACGATTTTAAAAGTTTCATCTCAAATCAATATTTATTATTCCCATAATTATTTATGTGGTGAAATACTGTGTAATGAGTGGTATGACTGTACGGTATCTCTCAAATATCCTTCTAGTTTGAACTTGGAGCTAGCTAGCAAATGCTTTCTCTGCGGAAGCTTCGCGTTTAAAGAGCTAATAACATCTTTTTTTTCAAATTATTTAGGTATGTGGCAAGTTGCCGTGTAATAAGTGGGATAATGTACATCCAGCCGGTTGGTTGTTATCTCCGCTTCATGTCGGGGTCCTGATCACCCTGTCAGGGTTTATTCTGAGATAACAACCGACTGGATGTACATTATCCCACTCAATTCATATGGATTAGTTTTACGATCTCTTTATGAACTTTTTGACGCGTCAAAGTGGTAGTTGCGTAGCTGTCAATGTCGGGGCAGAAATCTCTCAGATTTCAATAAAAAGATCTTAATTTGTCTTCCGAAGATGAACAAAAGCCTTACAGGTTTGGAACGACATGAGGGTGAGAAAATGATGACAGAATTTTCCTTTTTTTGTGTGAACGAACCCTTTAAATTCTAAATGTTTAGACACTTGCTGGGAATAAAATGTATGGACGAGGAAGTTTAGTTAACATCTAACTAATGAGCAACTTGATATGAATGTATTTAAACATCTTCAAGAAACAAAATATTTGGCTGTTATTAAGCTCTAGTGTACGACTGGCTTAGATTAAGCCACGACTA
Source organism: Semotilus atromaculatus (assembly GCA_031834385.1). Classification (NCBI taxonomy): domain Eukaryota; kingdom Metazoa; phylum Chordata; class Actinopteri; order Cypriniformes; family Leuciscidae; genus Semotilus; species Semotilus atromaculatus. The sequence goes on along the minus strand of JAULUF010000010.1, from coordinate 27,247,639 downwards.
GGCCTTAGAAAAAAAAAAAAAACATTACTGTTGTGCATCTTGAGACAAAGCAATGACACTGACATATTTTAAGATATGCCAGTGCAAGCTGCTTTCAGTTAAAACAGCTCAAACATGCATTTTAGTCCGAGACTAGGCTTAAACCTTGTCTGTGAAACCGTTTGCTGGTCTGGAACAAACAACACACAGAAATGACTGCTAACAATCCTTCCTCAGCTCCGCCGCAATAGCCGTCCCGTCTCCGCAACTTTGTCATTGGCTTCCTGTAAACTGCGCTCCTGCTCGTCCCAGGGGAAATCAGTTTAACATTACTGTCAGTGTCGTCCTCGGAGGGCCATGGAAGTGGGGCCCTTCGCATATGCAGATGGCTAATGCAGCGCCGCTAATTCACTCTCAGTGTCATGTGCCGTCCCCCGGCGTGTCATTGGGGGAGTGCATTGGCCTGCAGGAAGTGAGGAACTTGTCACAGGGATGAATAATACAATAGAGGGGCATCTTTACATGGTGTACTACTTCGTTCCCGACGCAGGGTTTCTGCACTCATGGGGAGCGGGAGCGTAGACAGCGTGGTGTGTGTGTGTGTGTGTGTGTGGGTCTCTGATCAGAGATGGCACAACTGGGGAAAGTCTCTGAAACTTGCAGGAATACTCCTATCTGCACTGGCGAATGCAGTGGTGATGAAGAGAGGGTGTTGTGGCCTATAGGGGGCGCTAGAGGACACCGTTTGAGCCATGAGGGGAATCTTGCAGAACAGTTGATTTAGTTTGTATAGTACAGAAGACACACACTCACACACGCAAATATATCCTCATCTGATTGTATGCCTTCCCCTCTCATTATCAAACTCTACATGTCCCGTCTTCAGGTGAGAAGTTGCTCTCGATAGTTACAGTTGTACAAGTAAGCTTATTGTACTTTATTTGAAGACCTTTATGCTCATTTAAATGCTCATACACTGGCAATGTTCCAAATAATGCTATTATGTGCCATATGTCTGTTTTGTTGTTGCTTATCTCTGCTTATTTATTTATTATTGCATTTACTTGACATTTAAGTCACTGTTAAAAAAAAGAAAGAAAAAAGAGAGAGTTAGTTTTTTTTCCTTCAAAATGAGGAATCATCTATTCATTTTTATTTGTTCTTGAATTTTGCTTAAAGGGCCCTATAGATCTTAAAAGGTTCTAAGTTGAATAGAAAACCCCTGCATAATTCAGATTTTTAAATATATATATTTATATTTAATTATATACAGTATAGCTTTCTGCTTAAATGTGCTGGCAAAGAAGAGAATAACAATTCCATAACCATATTTTCAATATTTTCTAAACAAATAATTTCTTACAATATTGCCATTTTGACTTTTCATATTAAAGTAAAATAAACATATAATATAATATAATATAATTAATATGATATAAAAACTAGGAACTAGGTTATGGGTGTGTTTTTTTACTAGGGGAATTCAAAAATAAAAAAGTATGCTATCTTAAAAATATTTTTCAAAATCTCACTAGTTTATTTAATTTGCATCAAACATGCATCAAAGGAGAATAATGTCGCCATTTCTGAAATATCTTTTTTTTTTCTCTCAACCGTCAAAAACAAATGTAATTTCCACCACATCTGAAATTATGTAATGTATTTGATAATATTCAGAGATGGAAATTACATTATAAAATGTAATATATGTTTCTGGTATAAAATGACAAACCTTGTTTAATTTCTGCCTAATCTCATAGATAGATATTTTAGATATATTAATTACACACTGTAAACACTTTTTGCATAATTTGACAAAACTGACAGCCAATTAAAATAGTAAAGTGACATTTGCCGTGATTTTTCACACATCACACTTGTATTTCATCCAAAACACACACTGAATGTTTTCACCTTGGCGAACAGCAATTTACAAATTTTTGTAAAACATTTTATTTAGGAATCTTTTTAGAATATAGATGAAATGTTTTGGAAATTACTGCAGAAATAAAGTCACAGAAACTTGAATAATGAGCCTACCAATGTTTATTTTATTATTTGAGATAATTATGATTAATGTATTAATTAATTAAAAATACATCTGAAACACGGGTAAAATCTATACATAAAAAACATTTGATAAATATGAAAAAAAAAAGGTTCCAAGATAGATTTAATGTGACCTTCACATACGACAAAATGTGTGTTTTAAAACCCACTGGGATATAAAAATGCCTCTATTAACGAAATGCTTATTATATCTGCGCACTGATGGCTTCAGTCTAAAACGGTCTGAATGTGGTGTGACTGTGAGGAAATGAAAGGAAACGGTTGCAGGACTGAAGCGCGAGCCGCTGTGGTCTTGAGGAACTGCTGTCGTTCGTCGCTCTGGCCTGAGTGTGTCTCACGGAGCTCTCGCTTTATTTAAGATGAAAAGGAGGATATGAAGCAGAAAGGATGCAGCCCCCAGCAGAGAGCTGCTCTTCCACCATCATTTGATCTCATATTGTAATCCCAGGTGTTTTGAATAATTTATGGAATACGGCTTCTCGTTAAACAGTAATTTATATGTGTCGCGGAGAATAGGTTCTGCAGCCGTGCACATGTAAATAATGAAAGCTAAACTGCTTGTGGTGGAGTTTGATAATAGTAGTAGTAAT